>CAUYLG010062512.1:0-51049 GCA_963573385.1 Cacajao melanocephalus | reverse complement strand
TTTTCTTCATTGCGTGTTTTTCTCAGGTCTGTCAAAGATCAGATGATTGTAAATGTGTAGTGTTGCCTCTGAGGCCTTTGTTCTGTTCCATTGGTCTATGTCTTTGTTTTGGTACCAGTACCATGCTGTTTTGATTACTGTGGACTTGTAGTATAGTTTGAAGTCAGGCAGCATGATGCCTCCAGCTTTGTTCTTTTTGCTTAGGATTGTTTTGGCTATGCGGGCTCTCTTTTGGTTCCATATGAAGTTTAAGGTGGTTTTCTCCAGTTCCATGAAGAAGGTCATGGGAAGCTTGATGGGGATAGCATTGAATTTATAAATTACTTTGGGCAATATGGCCATTTTCACAATGTTGATTCTTCCCAACAATGAGCATGGAATGATTTTCTATCTGTTTGTGTCCTATTTCCTTGAGCCGTGGTTTGTAGTTCTCCTTGAAGAGGTCCTTTACATCCTTTGTTGGTTGTATTCCTAGGTATTTTCTTCTCTTTGTAGTATTTGTGAATGGGAGTTCACTTTTGATTTAGCTGTTTGTCTGTTACTGGTGTATAGAAATGCTTGTGATTTCTGCACATTGATTTTGTATCCTGAGATTTTGCTGAATTTGCTTATCAGTTTCAGGAGATTTTGGGCTGAGATGATGGGGTCTTCTAAATATAAAATCATGTTGTCTGCAAATAGAGACAATTTGGCTTCCTCTTTTCCTAATTGAATACCCTTTATTTCTTTTTCTTGCCTGAATGCTCTGGCTAGAACTTCTAATACTATATTGAATAGGAGTGGTGAAAGAGGGCATCCTTGTCTAGTGCCAGATTTCAAAGGGAATGCTTTCAGTTTTTGCCCATTCAGTATGACATTGGCTGTCATAAATAGCTTTTGTTATTTTGTGATGTGTTCCACAGATACCTAGTTTATTGAAAGTTTTTAGCATAAAGGGCTGTTGAATTTTGTCAAAGGCCTTCTCTGCATCTGTTGGGATAATCATGTGGTTTTTGTCTTTGGTTCTGTTTATGTGATGGATTATGTTTATAGACTTGTATATGTTAAACTAGCCTTGCATCCCCAGGATGAAGCCCTACATGATCATGATGAATAAGCTTTTTGATTTGCTGTTGCATTCTGTTTGCCAGTATTTTGTTGAAGATTTTTGTGTGGATGTTCATTGTGGATATTGGCCTGAAGTTTTCTTTTTTAGTTGTGTCTCTGTCTGGTTTTGGTATTAGGATGATGGTGGTCTCATAAAATGGGCTGGGGAGGATTCCCCATTTTTGTATTGTTTGGAATAGTTTCAGAAGGAATGGTACCAGCTCCTCTTTGTACGTCTGGTAGAATTTGACTGTAAACTCGTCTGGGCCTGGGCTTTTTTTTAGTTGGTAGGCTATTAATTACTGCCTCAACTTCAGCCCTTGTTATTGGTCTATTCAGGGTTTCAACTTCTTACTGGTTTAGTCTTGGGAGAGTGCAAGTGTCCAGGAATTTATCTGTTTCTTCCAGATATACTGGTTTGTGTACATAGAGTTGTTTGTAGTAATCTCTGATGGTAGTTTGTATTTCTGTGGAATCAGTGGTGATGTCCCCTTTATCATTTTTTATTGCATCTATTTGATTCTTCTCTCTTTTCTTTTTTATTAATCTGGCTAGTGGTCTATTTTGTTGATCTTTTCAAAAAACCAACTCCTGGATTTGTTGATTTTTTAAAGGGTTTGTTGTGTCTCTATCTCCTTCAGTTCTGCTCTGATCTTAGTTATTTCTTGTCTTCTGATGCTTAACTGTTTTTGAGACAGTGTCATGCTTTCCTGTGGTAGAGATTGCTTGGCTTTGCTGATAACGTTAAATGTGCTCATCGGAAACAGAGGCAGGATGGGGGCCACCTTCTAATGGATCCTAAGGACAAGCCAAGCCTGTCTTCCCCATTCCAAGTGATTTCCAAAAGCCCAAGTGAGAGAAGACCTTTTAGGGTAGTAGCAGTTCCTTCACCCCTGTTATCTTTCCTCTGAAGGAAGAAGTGCATGTGGCAGGTCTGGCAACACAGGGAGTGAGCTCAACAGAGATACAGGTCACCACTGACACCTGAGTTTACAATCACAGTCATTTTTACATTTGCACAGCGTCACTGCCAGGTGTTGAAGATACTGTAGCAGCTGGGATGATTCTTTTATGGTGCTTGTTTGTGTCTACTCAGACATCTCAGGGAAGATTCCTTAGCTTAATAGAATGGGTAAAAATTCTCTTTTCCTGCAATCTGTCTCCTAAGGGGGCCTTCTTCCATGAGTTTCCCCCACACCACCACCCCCCCAGCCCAAATTATTTAAATTTCAACTTGGAAATAATTCTTGTCATCTGAAGTTTTAATAAAAAAAAATGCATGCAGAGTATCAAACTTATGTCTGGCTGGGTGCCTGAGGCTAAATTTTAGGTGTCAGAATTTACTAACAATGTAACTTGCTTTAAATACCTCATTTCCAACTCTGAAGAGAGTCCAGTGATTAATTCAAATTAAACTATTCCAAAGCCAAAGTAGTATGTGTTACACAACACGAAAGCAAACTGGCTGAAAAATTTTAATTTTCCCTACTTATTAGCTATCTCTTCTGGGAATAAATCGAAGGTGCTAATTTCCTGGGTTTCAAATCTATTTTTAAATGTACTAGGCTGAGAGATTTAAAAAAAAAATGGAATGTAAAACAACTTTTTTATCTTTGAAACAAACTTAAGAAACTTGGTTATATTTTCAGAATTGTGCTTGCTTTTAAGATACTGTTTTAGTGTTTAGATGGCAAGCTCTGGCTACCTGGTCCAATCCATATGATACTTAGCATAAGGCAGTGCTTAAAGCTTTGTATCAAATTGCTATGAATGGAACTGTCCCCACACCATTTGCATGTGGAAGCCCAAACCCCCAGTGCAAATATATTTGAACATAAAGCCTATAAGGGGATAAATGGGGTCAAAAGGGTAGGGCCCTGGTCCAATCTGTATGGTGTCCATAAAGAAAGAGGAGGACTTTCCAGAGTGCTCTTTTTGCACTGGGGAAGGGTTGTGTGAGGACACAGTGAGAAGGCAGCTATTTGCAAGCCAGGAAGAGAGGCCTCACCAGAAACCAATCCTGCTGACACCCTAATTTTGAATTCCCAGCCTCCAAAAGTGTAAGGAAAAAAAAAAAAGCCTACTGTTTAAGCCATCCAGTCTGTGATATTTTGTTATGTCAGCCTGAACTGACTAATATACAACTCTGCTTACCTCTTTGCTTTGGTTACGTAGTATTGCCTATTACAGTAAAATCTCATGTATATGATGAGTTTCTTGGGCAATTTAATCTATCAGGAAAACCCAACATTAATGATGAAAACAGCTATCCCAAAGCCCATGCATTTTAAGCTGTAGCAGTCAAGTCATCTCCTTTTATGTAACAGAGCCTTCATAAATAATATTACCTGTTAGGCTACTACAATTGTGCCTTTTCTAGATTATTGCAAAGTTTGAGGATGGGGTAGGTAAAGATTTGCAATATGTATCCTCATGCCTACTCTAACCAGGATAATAGTAGAGAGTGAACAAAAACAAACAATGAGTACCACCTAAGGCCAGAGATCTAGAGGGCCAATTGCGATACACAGCTAAGCAGTCATTGTGTAGTTAGTTACCTCTGCATTTTCCTGGAGGCAAGCAGTCTGACGTTGAAGTATCAGCATGGCTGCTGAGACCTGGGTCAAGTTCTGGGAGCTCACTAGCATTGCTATCACTTCTTATCCTTCCACTGCCAAGGGTGCCCCTCTCTCAACTCGCACTTATTCTTGGAGATGACCCTTAAATGCCTTCTCCTACAAGAAGGTTTCTTGGACTCCCAAACCTGAGTTAGACATAGAATTATTGGAAGTAACCTTAGAGATTTCTGGCCCAAATCAATTTTTTACAATGAAGAAACAAGGTAAGTGATGTGTGTTGGCAGTATAATATAGAATAAGGATTCACAGTTCAACATGTTCTTTCTCTCAACACTTTGAAATATTTACATCCAAAATAGTTTTAAATATATAACTGAGAGAAGGCAAGAGACTAGTTTGCAATGATTGTTTAGTAAGTTCCAGGTACTGAGGTACAGAGATGAATAAGAAATGGTTCCAATTCTTTCTGAAGTTGTGACCTAGGCAAGCTATGAAACATAGTGGAGGCTTTTAGAACTGAAGATGGCATTCTCCAGGCTGGGCACAAAGTATACCCTCAGGAAAAGTGTGTCAAATCAATTAGCTACTATTGATAATATAAAAGTGTGTGCTACCTATTTTAAGTGAAGGAAAATAAGACCCTAAATATCTTGATATTTCTAAGACAAAATGCCTCAAGTTTTTAAAAGATTTTGAGAACTGTGCTTTGAAGTTCGAAGTAAATGGTAAATGTATTTTGTGTATCAGGAGGAAAAGTACATGAATTTGCATGGGTGGCAGAGAGTGGAGTGTTATAGGCTGATTTGGCTCTTACACAATTCACATGTTGAAGTCCTGTTTCCTAGTACTTCACCAGAATGCCATTGTATTTGGTGACTGAAACTTTTAAAAGGTAACTGACTTAAAGTCACTAGGCTGGGCCCTCATCTAATATAACTGGTAGCCTTATAAGAAGAAATTTGGACACAGATATACCAAGGAGAAAGACCATGAAAAGGCACAGGTGGAGGCAGCCATCTGCAAGCCGAAGAGAGAAGACTCAGAAGAAGCCTATTTTGCTAATACCTAGATCTTGGCCTTCCAGCTTCCAGAACTGTGAGCAAATAAATTTCTGTGGTTTACATCACCCAGTTCATCATAGTTTGTGAAGGCAGCCTTAGCAAACTAATGTAATAAGAAACATATACTTTGAGATTCAAGTTCAGATGTTTTCCAGTGAACTACAATAAGCTTTCAACTCTAGCTAGTGGAGAGATTGTGGTTTTAATATCATGAGAATGTCTGTCATGCTGACCTTTCTGCACCTACAAAGGAAAAATTCTTACCATTTTCTGGGAATATGAAATGTTACTATTTCAAATAAGAATCATTATTTCCACAGATATCTAACTTTAGTCAGCTAACGAGGACCTCTGAAACAGGGGACATGATCTCTGTTCTACATCTGCAGTAAGATAGAGTGCTAATTTGTACTCCAGGTAACGGTTTTAAGATTAATTTGCCACCTAAGGCATGAGCATGATCTCAAACATGTGCTGATCAATAAGAGGAGAAATAAAAATCACAAAGTTTCTTTTTGTTTTGTATTTGTAAACGCAAAGTGATTTTTAAAAAACACATTGCTTTACAGATCTTCCAGTCTCTGCTTGCATTTTATTTGGACCACAATACTTCAAGTTAGGAGGAAGAATTTCTAATATATACATGTGGAGGCTGAGACTCAAAGCCTGATTATGGTTGAATTAAGATGTCAGTACAATGATCTTTCCTTTCTACCCAACAATCAGCCTTTTTAAAATGGCCAAAAGAAGGCAATATAGTCATTATGTGTTTCTAGAAAATGAAAAAAAAAGAGGTGTTCATGTAGGCTTTTGGACCTGGGCTATTGCAAACATTAATAATGTTAGGTCTTGACATGGCAAAACATTTGATCTTTTTTATGCGTTGAATTGTGTTGCCCCAAATTCGTATTTTAAGGTCCTAACCCCTCATGCTATAGAATGTGACCTTATTTATAAATAGGGTCATTGAATATGTAATTAGTTAAAATGAGGTGATTAGGGTAGGCCTCTAATCCACTATGGCAGGTATCCTTATACAAAGGAAAAATTTGGACACATATACATGTATGGAAGGATCACCACTATATGAATACAGATGTTAAGAGTCATGATTTTCATAAGAAACACCAAGCATTGCTGTCTGCAGCTAGGGAGAGGCATGGCACATGTTCTTTTTCACAGCTCTCAGAAGGAGCCAACCCTGCTGACACCTGGATTTCAGACGTTCAGCCTCCAGAACTGAGACAATACATTTCTGTTGTTTATGCCACTCAGTTTGTGGTATTTTGCCACAGCAGCCCTTGCAAACTAATACAGTCTTTACAAAGGGTGCCCACAGGGTGATTTTAGAGCCTATAGAGAATTGTCCAGCCTGTGACTCAATAAGTCTAGTTGCCTTCTGGATGTTTCATGTTAGAAGATTTAAAGCATTTACTTACTCCACAGAACTGCTATTTCTAGAATGGCTAGCTTCCACCCATCAGCAATTGTTGAGCCACATTGTCAAAGTTAGGTTCTGGGAGGGAGGCACAAGGGCTCAGAGGGCTCAGGCTGGATGACCTTCAGAGCAGGAGGTGCTGCCTGCAGGAACCAACTCCTGATACACTGTCTTTATCTTTTGTAATCTGGCTTCTGGCCATATTAGTGTCCTAATGGACACCCCTTCTTCCAGAAAAATGGCTCTCTGCTGCCTAAGAACATGCTTCTCATGTTTTTGAAATAGTTCCTTCCTCAGGTCTAGGGACAATCTGTAACCTGAATGTTTTCTCCTTTCTTGGCTAACTTATTGTTCTCTTTTAACCTTAAGTCCTTTCTCGCCCTTTTCTGTACTTTCTGATATCTTCAGCAAAATGCCTTGAAACAAATGTCCTTCTCCAGCCATGTCCTCTCTTTGGAAGTCCTACCTTTTAACTGCATATGTTATATTTCTAACTGGATATCTCATCATCACTGTAACGTGCACCTATAAAGCTAGGCTGTGGAGAAGCCAGAGCAGAAACAGAATATTTTTCTGTCCCTGATTCTTTTTTAAAATTTATTCATTTTAGACACAGGTCTTGCTCTGTCATCCACATTGGAGTGCAATAGCACCATCATAGCTTACTGCAGCCTCAAATTCCTGGGCTCAAGGGATCCTCCCATCTCAGCCTCCCACATAGCTAGGGCTACAAATGTGTGCCACCATACCCAGCCAATGTCCCTGTTTCTTGACCTCATGAGTTTGGCAATTCTTTGCAAACCACTTCTGAAACTCAATGTCCCCATCTATGCAATAAGCAAATAATTTATAAGGGCTTGTTTAGCTGTAAAATTTTGTCATTAAAAGAAAAATACCCCGTACGAGCTGCTTGCTTTTTGTTAGCATTTCATTATTTTTTTTTCTCGCTGTGTAGTCTGTGAACTTTAAATTCTTCCCATTACTGCTGCTTCTAACAAGTTTCATTTGTTACTTCTTTGAAAGGCCCTTTGCATGCATTGGATTCAACATTCCAAATGCACCACTGCATTGCTGGCCTCACTACAATATGACAGCTACCAGAGGTTTCTAAAGAGTCTCTTTTCTTGATTCCATTGCCAGTGATCTAAGTGGCCAATTGTGATACACAGCTAAGCAGTCATTACATGGTGTGAATATTGCCTCTGCATTTTCCTGGAGGTGAGAAGTCTTGGGTTCAAATACCAACACAACTGCTGAGACCTGGGCAAAGTTCTGGAAGTATATTAGCATTGCCATCACTTCTTATCCTTCCACAGCCAACAGTGCCCCTCTCCCAACTCTCACTTATTCTTGGAGATGTCTCTCAAATGCCTCCTCCTCTGGGAAGGCTTGATATGTGTAAACAGCTCTTTCTAATGCTTTGCTTTTTTTTCCTGCTCAAATCCTCCTAATGTTGCCAACCAGATGAAGTCTAACCTTTGAAAAGACAAAGAGGAACAGCCAGAAGATTAACATTAAGCTCGCCTACAGTAAGATTTCTAAGATAAACTAATGTTTATTGAATCCCTAAGATGCTTCAGACCCTGAGTTAGGCACTTGCCATATATTATCTTACTAAATTTTTATAATAACTCAGAGATTGTAGATTTTATCTGAGTTATGGCAGAAAATTATGATAATAACTAAATTTGTAGAATACATAAACTCTTCTCGCATGTACCATTACATTACAATTTTGTAGTGTCTGAGAATTATTGTACATCCTGGAAGTACTATATGGGTTTTGTAAAAGTATTAGAAAGTTTTGTTATCAGATACTTGATTATTTATATCTAAGTATAATTACATAGTTTACCCAAAGTCAAGTGTAAATGACCTATAGTTTTGGAGTTTCTCAGTATGTTACAGGTGCAATTATGGTTTTCTCTGTAGAATCCTACTTCAGATCCTTAACCCTTGATGTCTACATGGCATCCCTCATGCTAAGATAGCATCTTCTTGGAGATGCCTTCCCAACTCCGTATATGAAACTGTAACCACCCCACTCTGATCCTCCAACCTGGTTTACTTTTCTTCATAACAGTCATCATCAGCTTACCTTCTACATCATTGCTTGAATGTAACATCTAAGACTATTGAAATTCTCAAAACAACCTTCTCGGATAGAAATTAGTTCCTCTATATTATAGAAGGCCTAAGTTCAAAGGGCTTTAGTGACTTGTGCCAAGATTCTAAGCTCAATCTGATAAACTAGGCTGCATATGCTCATCTTCTGTACCACATGACACTTTCAAAAGTCAACAGGCTCTGCTTTCTGGAATGGTAGCTAGGTTCTTGACCGGAGCTGCTCATACCCACTTAGGAAATTTTGTACATTGCCCTTCTAGGTCATGAGGTTTCCCCTTCTTTTCTCTGTAGAATAAACTCCCATTCATCTTGTAGGACCCTCAGTCTTCCTGGGACTTGTGGATTATGTATATTATTCCATCACACATACCATAATGTGTGTAATTATTTCACTAGTGCACATCTGATTATGCTGGCAAGTTGATAACTAACACCTTGAGGACTGGATTTCCATGTCATGCTTTGATGTCCCCTCCCATGCATGTCCTGGGTGTAGGAGAAGCTTCAAGACAGATGGTTGGCTTGATCTGCAGTCAGCCACGTGAGCAGGTTGAGCTCATCAGACAGACTCAATGGTCTCAGAATCAAACTTCATTGCTTCATTGTGTGCATTCAGTAAACATGAATTTGATGTCATTCAGCTTAAATGAGTTCTGATTCAATTTCATTTTGGCCTAGCTTTATGAAAATGTTGCTAGAGGGATTCTAAGACAGCAACTGAATAAATTGCAGTATTTTGTTTGTTTTAAAAATTTAAGATATAAGAAGGAGAGTTTATTCTCCAAAATCTTCAGTGAAGAAACATTAGATGAGTAGAAGAAACTACCTATGGGAACCAGCAGTCTCTGTTTCTCTTGAATTCTGCACGCTGGTCCCCTTCATTCCCTCCATGGCTGCACATCATCCTTCAGGCCAGAGCCTTGAACAAGTCATCATTACCTCTACTTCTCGTATGTGCCTTTGTAACATGTCAGCTCAGCTAGGCTGAACTAATATTTCCCAGATTTCCCTTCCCTAGGTGTTTCCAGAAAAGGTAGATCACAGGAAAGACTCCTACATGGGATCTGGAGAGCAGGAGTGAAGCATGCATGATTTCTTAGTTAATCCTTATAGTTACTTTATCTTCTGGGTCTGCAACCCTCCACTTTCCCCTGGATCATTCCTTCAGCTTCTTTGACTTATAGGTACTGGGGTGTGTGGTTAGTACCATGACATACCATCAAGGTGAGAGGAAATAACAGCAACAGAGGTTTCAGTCTGCCCTCGTGGACTCTGCTTTGTCCTTGCTCTCCTTCACTTTACATCCCTCTTCTAAACTTCTTCACTGGCTGACTTGTGGGCTTCAAGTTCCAGCATCAGACACCAAGGCAGCCTTACACACAGTGTTAAACTGGTTCCTACAACCACCTACAAGTTCTACCTCCCTTACTGAGCCCTGGCTAAGCTTTCTTTGGGACTGCAGCTCCATCCCTTATTGAAAGTATATCAATTCCACCCTATTTTATATGCCACAGCGCCACATGCCTCGCCTTTATGGCACTTAACAGTTGCATTTTTGTATTTGTGGGATTATATAAAGATCAGCTGTCTCCGCCATCTGACCACAGCTTCTTGAAAATGAGAGCCATATCTATTTCACCTGTCATTATAATGCATCCAACTGATATCTGTGAAATGTTTGAACACTGAAAGCAGATCTGTTCACAGCCAAGGCAGTCTGTTGCATTTAGAAAGAAAAGGCATCATGACATAGAGACAATATGAAGGGAAGGCTCAGGACTGGAGTTTTGCTCACCTTTTTATCCCATGTGCCTACCACAAAGTGGGTGCTGAATGCAAGAGTTTGTTGAATGACCAAACAAACTGACACACCTAAAATCCACCCCTGGCTCTTTACGAACTCTGGTCTGGAGCTTTTGGGACAGGAAGGGCCCTGGCATGGTGATTTGGGTAAATCATTTTGCCTCTCCAAGTCTCAGTTCCCTCATCTGAAAAATAGAGCCCGGGACATCTTTGTTCCCAGGACTGCGAATGCTGAGAGATAATGGATGTAGACAAACACTTATAAAGTCTGATGAGGATAGAGTTGTTGTCCTAGCATTTGCCCAGATTCATAAGTAGAATTTAACAATGCCACCTTCATTTATCTCAACCCAATCTATCATATTCTTGCTACTCTTGATGTAAAGCCCACCAGGCTTTTCAATGATGTCAAGACATAGCTGGCTGCCATGGTTATGCCTGTGTCAGCTTTTTCCATTATAAATTCCTATTTTCAGGATCTCAGTGTGTTAGTGGCAACTCTGTGGTTTCATCATTTTCTGTAATTGCTGTGAGCTACCACCTCCCTCCATGTGAAATTTCATGTATTTTACTGGTCAGAACAGCAACAAAAAAACATGTCGCTTTCATCAGTACTGTTGTATTTCATTTGAGGATGCATCTTAAAAATAAATTATGAAATAGTCCTGTAACTGGATATGGTTAAGAAAGACATGTTCAGAATACACAAGCATTTCAGCTCCCTCACACGTCTCCTCCCCCAGCTGACAGGACTAATGCAATTCACGTTTTACAGGTGCATTTCGGTAGACGCTAATTTCATCCATAATTCTTTTGGCAGAGTCCACGTTTGTGTTTAATTAACTAAATGACTTGAGCCATCCAATTCTTGTTGCTACTAATGTATCACAATTAGTGCAAACGGTAGCCATGGAAACCATTGGCTTCATCATAATTCCTAAAACAAGGATGGCTTACTTCTGAGCCCATGAAATTCTCGACTCTCCAGAGCATACGTTTACAGTTATTGCTAAATTGGGACTTGGTCACTTTGGAATGTAATGTGTAGCTTCTCATTTCAAACAAATGTCATTATAAAGAGTCTGCCATTTCACTGATGTTTGCCAAGTTCCAATCACTCCCATATCCCTGGTAGTTGTGTTCAATTAGGGAAACATTGCAGTCTATAAAAATAGGTATGAATTCACTGTGGGGTGGGAAATGCATCCCTTTTCTACAGTATAAAAAGGAGGAGATGAAATGTCTCTGTTGGGCTAAGACTATGACAACCTGGAAATTAATTATTTACCCCCTCCTCTATAATAGGCTTTTCTCTCCACTCTCTTCTGGCAAAAATATTAAGTTGGTACAAAAGTAATTGTTGTTTTTACCATCACAAGCGTCTGCTCCTCCACTGGGAAAAAGACAGAGGTGCACTACTGAAATTCTGGGCAAGGCTGCTCTAGCAAAAGAGACAGGAAGACAGAGTTTGGTGCTCCCAAACAAGAGTTGCTAATGGTAGTTTACAATCTGGGTCATTTTAAAGCAATTTTTGTACTCTATAACCAGACGTAAAAATGAAGAGAAAAGTAACACATGCCACGTTTCCACCAGCATATAAAAGTCATTTTGGAAATAAAGCCACACACATGTATTTATATATACCACATATATAATATTGGTTCTGGGCCCAAGAGCCGCACTGCCTGGTATGGTGTAACTATAAATTAAGACTGCTTCAAACATAAAATGAGGACTGCCATTCTTCTAATTTCATTCTTCTCAGTGTCGCTTTGCTTCTGAAAGTAATATAACCATGGCTATAAGTCATAATTCACCGAGACCTTCATTTAATATTTAGTCTTTCTAAAAGCCTAAAACATAACCCTCTTTCCCCAACATGAATTCTATTTAGTTGAGCAAACAGATAAAATTCTTAATTCTTATTTTATTTGCCAGATGCAATAGTGAACATTCTATTAAATTCCAGATAAACAATGGATGAGTTTTTAGTATAAGTGTCCCCTCAATAGTGCATATTTTACACTAAAACATTAATTCATAGTTTCATTTGCTAAATCTGGCAATGCTGGAAGCAAAATTTTGTTCAGATGTTTCAGTCCCAAAATATGGTTAATGAGTGTTAATGATCTTTCTCATCTTTTACTTCTTCATACCACTGGTGAATAGTCAGCTCTCCCCTGAGGCCAGGCAAGTAAGCACGTGTATAGTTAGACTTGGATGAATAAAGTCTAAGGAGTGGTCAGGAATTTTGGTCTATATTCAGTTCACAGGCTGTCACTTCTAAAATAAGGCAAAGGCAGAATTTTAAGAAAAATGTCATTGGACTGCAGAAGTATATTGCCAAGAGCTCTCTCACTCATCATGCACAATTTAGGACAGAGCCAATGAACATTGAAGAAGGTGAACTTAGAATTGAAGGCACAAAATGTTGGTGACTGTAGACAAAACACAGAACTTCAATAAGCCTTCTTTGTCTCAACTTTTTTTTTTTAACTGTAAGTTCTGGGGTACATGTGCAGATCTTGCAGGATTGTTACATAGGTATATACATGCCATGGTGGTTTGCTGTCTCCATCCTACCATCACCTACATTAGGTATTTCTCCTAATGTTATTCCTCCCCAATCTCCCCAGCCCCTGCTGTACCTCCCCCAGGCCCCACCTCCTAACACATCCCAGTGTGTGATGTTCCCCTCCCTGTGTCCATGTGTTCTCATTGTTCAAAACCCACTTATGAGTGAGAACATGGGGTGCTTGGTTTTCTGTTCTTGTGTCAGTTTGTTGAGAATGATGGTTTCCAGCTTCATCCATGTCCCTGTAAAGGACATGAATGCACCCTTTTTTATGGCTGCATAGTATTCCGTGGTGTATATGTGCCACATTTTCTTTATCCAGTCTATCACTGATGGACATTTGGGTTGTTTCCCAGTCTTTGCTATTGTAAACAGTGCTGCAATGAACATACGTGTGCATGTGTCTTTATAATAGAACGATTTATAACCCTTTGGGTATATACCCAGTAATGAATGGGATTGCTGGGTCAAATAGTATTTCTATTTTTAGATCCTTGAGGAATCACCACACTGTCTTCCACAATGGTTGAACTAATTTACACTCCTACCAATAGTGTAAAAGTGTTCCTATTTCTCCACATCTTCTCCAGCATCTGTTGCCTCCTGATTTTTTAATGATCATCATTCTAACTAGTGTGAAATGGTATCTCAATGTGGTTTTGATTTGCATTTCTCTAATGACCAGTGATGATGAGCATTTTTTTCATGTTTGTTGGCTGCATAAATGTCTTCTTTTGAAAAGTGTCTATTCTATCCTTTGCCCACTTTTTGATGGGATTGATTTTTTTTTTCTTGTAAATCTGTTTTAGTTCTTTGTAGATTCTGAATATTAGCCTGTTGTCAAATGAGTAGCCTGCAAAAATTTTTTTCCCATTCTATTGGCTGCCGATTCACCCTAATGTAATTTATTTTGCTGTGCAGAAGCTCTTAAGTTTAATTAGATCTCATTTGTCTATTTTGGCTTTTGTTTCATTGCTTTTGGTGTTTTAGTCTGAAGTCCTTGCCTGTGCCTATGTCCTGAATAGTATTGCTTGTTTTGTCAGGTTTGTCAAAGATCAGATGGTTGCTGGTGTGTGGCATTACTTCCGAGGCCTCTGTTCTGTTCCATTGTTCTGTATCTCTGTTTTGGTACCAGTATCATGCTGTTTTGATTACTGTAGCCTTGTAGTATAGTTTAAAGTCAGGTAGTATGATGCCTCAAGCTTTGTTCTTTTCACTTAGGATTGTCTTGGCTCCAACTTCTTTATCAGTTACGCATTCCACTGGTTTCTTTAAATCTACCTTCAGTAAGCACCCCACACTGAAACTAGGCCTAAGTAGGTATGTGTCCCTCAGAGATAGATGTGCTTCCTTCAAGCTAAATCTCTGGATAGTTCCATGTTCACTGCTCTTGCTCAGAAGACATGAGGAAAACAGGTCAGTTGACAATGATCCTTGCAGGAATATACCCTCTACAGCTTTTGAAGTCACCTCCAAAGTTTGCATTTTGTTCAAAAAATTGACTGTTTCATTATATAGTTTAGTAAATAGGCCTGGAATGTCTTGGTTTGGGCCTTGGCTTAATCTCCTGAGACCAGTCATATCTTTCTATGACAAGGCCGACCTTTTTCTGAAATCTACCCTTTTCCTCCTACCTTGTAAGTGTACACAGTCTGACTTGGAGCCACTGTGCTGTCCAATTTAAATTTTTATGGACACTTGACACTTGAGTAACATCCCTATTCTTCAATTTCATCAGGTAGGGCCAATTTAGTTTTCACATTATGTTGATAACCTAAATTGTTGGCAGGAGCTGTGTCACCACTAGAAAGGAGAAACTTGTCTTCAAATTACATTTAATTACCTTCATTAAGCACTACAGCATTTCGTGACACATATTTGCAAAATGGGCTGAGTAAAATAAGCCTAGTGCATCTAATTTCCTGAACATCTAAGGCTCCCCCTTCTTCTCCTGTCCCATCTGTGTCTATCCTTGTCCTCTCTAGCATAATAGTCAAAAGAAAAGCCACCCACATCCCCTTCAGGGGAAGATATAACTATTTTCTGAAATTAAATTCTTTTTTTGATCTCTGAACCTCTGGTGATAAAGACTTTTACAATGCAACACTCATTAAATATCTGCATTCTTCTAACGGACTAGCAGTTGGCACTTTCTACTTGCAGGTCAATGCCTAAGTTCAACAGAATTGGACCTTCTAATGGCTTTTCTGTATTATCATCAGGAAGTTGTTGTTGGCATCTCCAGCCTACTGTAATTGTCACTCTTCCAGGTATGTTCTCCTAGAGGAGTGAGGAGATTGAGTAGTTGCTTGATAGCTTCTGGGAAAGAGATGTGCCTTTGTGTTGGCTAGCCATGCAGGGAATTTAGGTTGCGGTCAAAAGAGACTTTGCAAAAGAACATTCATCCAGACTCAATTTAGTAGAGTCCACTATCAGTTTGTGATAATTGGGTTCCTTAAAATCACAGATAGCAATAGGAAATAAACTACCATTAAACACAAATTTAAAAAAAATACCCCACCCCCAAATAAAAACCCACGTTGTCCTATTTCTTTTCCCTAAACATTTTGAGAGTGGTCACGTTTTCTAAATGTTCCTTTACCATTTAAGCTCATATTTTTGATTGCTAGAAATATTTTTGGCTAGCTAGACACAGTATTTTTCTTTTAACAATTAATTGGCACTTGCTGAATACCATGCAAATCCAAAGGTAAAAGAACTTACTAAATATTAACTCATTTAATGATCACACTAACCCTACCTAACAGTATTTCTCCATGTTACTAATGAAGAAACTGAAGCATAGAATGATAAAGTGGTTTACTAAAACATACCCCTAGCTTCTTAATGCAAGAGGAGTTTTGGTTCTTAGCTCTAAATAAAATAATGAAGGTAATAATTATATCAGCCAACAGTAATTATGTACTTGTTTGCCTTCCTCTTAGCTAAGCATTGTTTGGTCTTATCTTTAATAATTCTGTGCTATAGGTATTTCTAACCATTGCCCCTCCAAGTGTGTATGAAAACTCTAAGGCATAAGAGGGTTTATAATATTTTCCCAGAGTCTGCATTTGCATCCAGACACAGGAATTCAGCACTAGCACTTTTAATTGCAATGTTTGAAGCCCCTTCCTCCACATTGTCCTGAGCTATTTGTTAATGGATTGAAGTTGTTTTGACTGATTTAAAAACAAAAATTATTATTTAATAAAGATCAATATTTGGAATAGTTTGTCATAGAGACTTCCCCAAGTCCCCTCCAAATTCTTTCCTATCTCTGGTAAGATATTAAATGTCTTGATACTTGCACTGTTTTATTCATAAGGCCGTACCAACACTGTTCACTCTGTCTCAGAGTTTTGTTTCATTTATTTACTTTCCTTACTGTATTTTGTTTGCCTCACTTGCAGGAATTCTTTATTTTTTCTTGTTTCTTTTGTTTGCTACAATATTTTTGTTCATTCTGTTGATTGTTTGCTTTATGGCTTCTGGGTTATTGTTTTTCTTAGAAAGTTATTCTGATTCCAATGCTTCCCCAAATTTGTGTTATATTTATGTGATTTTTCTCTTTACTTTAAGCTGTTTTATCTAGCTATAGTTTCCATTTTCTGCAAGACATGAAGTATGGGTTGAAATTTTTCTCCCTTCCATAATGGCTATTAGCACACCCAACATTATGCATGAAGAAAAACATCTTATCTTTATGATTTGCAAAGACACTTTTATTATAAACCACACTTTCTCATTTTCAGGAGTCTGTATTTATACCCAATATTATGCCTGGTGTTCCATTATTGGAATGCTAAAGTGGGGGGGGTTATTTATAACCTACTGCTCAAGGTCATCTCGAAGGTCTGATTTTTTTATACACACAAAAATTTGCAATTTCCGGCATAAACAGGTTAAGCCATTAATCCATCTTTAAACCAACATCGCTAGCATTCTAATTATGCTAGCTTTGATCTATCTTCACATGTAATTCAATAAGTCACTAACATTATTTTTTCAACTTTATTATTATTTTTAAAATTTATTTATATTTTTTCCAGGTAGCTGTATTTTTTTAATATATACTTTAAATTCTCAGGTACATGTGCAGAACGTGCAAGGTTTTTACATAGGTATACACGTGCCATGGTGGTTTGCTCCACATTAGGTATTTCTCCTAATACTATCCCACCCCCAACCTCAACAGACCCCAGTGTGTGGTGTTCCCCTCCCTGTACCTATGTGTTCTCATTGTTCAACACCCACTTATGAGTGAGAACATGCGGTGTTTGATTTTCTGTTCTCATGTCAGTTTGCTGAGAATGATGGTTTCCAGTTTTATCCATGTCCCTGTAAAGGACATGAATTCATTTTTTATGGCTGCATAGTATTCCATGGTGTATATGTGCCACATTTTCTTTATCCAGTCTATCATTGATGGGCATTTGGGTTGCTTTCCAGTCTTTGCTATTGTGAACAGGGCCACAATAAACATACCTGTGCATGTGTCTTTATAATAGAATGATTTATAATGCTTTGGGTATATACCCAGTAATGGGATTGCTGGGTCAAATGGTATTTCTATTTCTAGATCTTTGAGGAATTGTCACACTGCCTTTTGGATATTAGCCCGTTGTCAGATGGGTTGATTGCAAAATGTTTTTCCCATTCTGTTGGTTGCCAGTTCACTTTAATGATAGTTTCTTTTGCTGTGCAGAAGCTCTTAAGTTTAATTAGATCCTATTTGTCTATTTTGGCTTTTGTTGCCATTGCTTTTTGTGTTTTAGTCATGAAGTCCTTGTCTATGCCTATGTCCTGAATGGTATTGCCTAGGTTTTCTTCTAGGGTTTTTCTGGTATTAGGTCTTCTGCTTAAATCTTTAATCCATCTGGAGTTAATTTTTGTATAAGGTATAAGGAAGGGATCCAGTTTCAGCTTTCTGCATGTGGCTGGCTAATTTTCCCAACACCATTTATTAAATAGGGTATCCTTTCCCCATTGCTTGTTGTTGCCAGGTTTGTCAAAGATCAGATGGTTGTAGATGTATGGCATTATTTCTGAGGCCTCTGTTCTATTCCATTGGTCTATGTATTATTATGTGTTTTCTTTTTACCAATTAACTTTAGAATTAGTTTAATTCCATTACAATTCTTAGCAGAATTACATTGAATCTATGCATTAATTTAGAACTAATCATCATCTTTTCATCCAGAAAGCATAACTTTCAATTAATTAAAAATTTCCTGGTTTTTCATCCTAAAGTCATTATTTATCCCAGTAAAATTGAAGTAAATCTATTATCTAAGTTAGCGTTTCTTTTAATTAGTAGTTTTAGGATTTTCCATTGATGTGATCAAAAGATTTTTGAAGCCTTTTATATGTCTTAGCTACTTTTTAAGAAGTTTATTATAAATCCAAAGAAAAGATCAGCCATACATAGTTGATAGTTTTAAAAAAGCAAAACATACAGAAAAGAACTGTATGATTCCCAAGTGAATGAACACTTGATGATTGTAGCAGGAAACCTCAGTGTGTCTGGAGTCTGAAAGATAGCTGCATAGATCGTGAGGAAATTAGCATCCTGATGGACCTATGGAAAGTTTTGAGCAGTGAGTGAAACTATCTAAATATTAGTTGGACCAGACACAACATGCATTCCAGATTATCATCCTGAGATTCAGTATTTCACAAAGGAGAGGTCTATGTTAGGTGTAGGAAGCACATGAAACATGGATTTATGCACTCGAAATTATTCTAAGCAGTAGAATTGGAGGGGCAGAAGGGTTCATTAATGTTTAAAAAATTGTATAGTTTTCATTTAAGAAGTTTCAAAAATGTGTGCAAAATGATGCTGGCAGTAAAGTATTTTAGCACGAGACATTGTTTTGTCTACTTAGAAAGTAAACTTATTTTTTCATTTGACCTTCAAATAGAATAATTTCTAAATAGAGCATTATGGAAAATTGCATTTTAGGACACTTCTCCTAATAGCATACTACCTACTAAGATCAAACTTTCTACTTGAGGACAACTAGAAACCTGAACAAAATTAAAAATATATCACTATTTATCTACTTATATAATGTATACATGTGTTTATATATGTAATATTTATAAATATATAAGTATATATAGATATATAGTTAGATGTTTATATGTAATATATACAGTATATGCATGTATACACACATAAAACCTTCTTAAAGACATTGAAGAGTTAACAAGACAGAAAGGAATCACAGGGAAAAGATCCCAAGCCAGAAAAAAAGTCAGAGAGAGGCAAGCTTGGTATTTTGAGTAGTGCCTCCTCCCCTAAGAGCCATCTGCTTATTCTGGAAAACCTTGTAAAATTTAGGCTTTGGTTTAAGACCTCAAAGGGCCATAAGCTAGGAAGACTACATAGAAATATATCCACCTTCATAAAAACTAGCCTTACTCAGAAGCAGAGGTCAGTCTTCTATAGGAAAAATATTATCTACTACCTCAAATTATCCATATAACCTATGTTATACAGTATTCAAATGGCAAAAAATTCAGAATTTAGTGTAAAGGTTCCTAATAGCAGAGTAAAACAGAGCTCAAGAGAAAATGAGCAAAACCAGAAATGTGTGAAATGTAAGGGAAAACCAAGTAAGGCATTTTAATTTACCTACACTTAGAGTCCCAGTAGAAACTGAAGGTGAGAATGCAGAAGTAATACTTAAATAGATAATGGCTGAGAATAACCAAAACTAATAAAGTGTTACAAACTCTAAGGGAGGAAGGATACACACATATTCATGCATATGTACATATACACACATGCATGCATATAAAAAAAGATGAAATCTTTAGGCAAATAAAAAAGGCATATTACTTTCAAGTAAAAAGAAATTGACTGACTTCTCAGTACAAACAATGTAGTCAAAGACCCCAAGATGCCACCTTTAATGTGTAACTAAATTTCCAAACAAACACTGCCCAAAGGGTATGACGCAGATAGAATGAAAACCGAATTCAGATCACAGCTCAGAAACTAAATTCAGATCACAGCTCAGAGATTCAAGAAGAAATGGAGAGTCAGAAAGAATAAATAGGTGGGTTAATACAAATGAATCTATTTTGCAATGATACTGACATTGGGGTTTAAAGTGTATGGCACAATGACATACAAATAAGGAGGGGGGTTGACTAAATTACACTTCCAAAATACTAGTATTATCAGAAAATTGATGAAAGTAATTATTTTTAATAGAATTCAATTCAAGAATTCTTATAAATTATAATTTTCAGAGTAACTAACAAAAGTGTCTATCACGTTAATGTAGAAGAGAAAAATGAACAAATGATTTATTCGTTGAATGTTTCTATCTTGCTTTCTGTTGGATTGATCAAGAATAATAAACTCAAAATCAAAGTAAAATGTTAAGTTTTCTGGCTAGACTATAAAATAAAACCCAACTATGTTTTAAGCATAAGAACACAGTTGAAAAGAAAGTGCTAGAAAAAGATATTCTTCTCGAACTTGGCCGTTTCCTATAAATCCATTTGAGGAATGGGCCAAGATTGAAGATTCTGGGTTCTTCTTTGCAAGTGCATTCTTCTCCAAACTACTGAGAAATGGTGACTGGAAGTGGGGGGAAAAGGGTACCCCTGGGATACTAGCAATGTTCTGATTATTTACCTGGGGTGCTTCTTATTAGGATATTTCTATTTATTTAGAGATAGAGTATAGTGGCACGATCTCTGCTCACTGCAACCTCTGCCTCCCGGATTCAAGCAATTCTCCAGCCGCAGCCTCCTAAGTATGTGGGATTGCAGGTATGTACCACCATGCCTGGCTAATTTTCGTATTTTCTAGCAGAGAAGGGGTTTCACCATGTTGGCCAGGCTAGTCTTGAACTCCTGACCTCAGGTGATCAGCCCACCTTGGCTTCCCAAAGTACTAGCATTACAACCACTGTGCCCAGTTGACATTTTTATTTTTTAAAAATTCAATGACTGCCTGTATGGTGGAGGCACTTTCATTCAATAACTAGTTAATTTTTAAATTATGATTTTATACAAGTTAAACAACAGTGGTATCAAAACTTGTTCTAAAAATGTTTTCCCAGAGTTTCCCTATACCAGGACTTATAAGATACAGTATATATATCATCATTCAAAATGCTACAAGATGAGGTCTTGATGTCAGAAACTGAGACTTAGTCAGAAATAGTTCAGAAAATGTTATCCTAAGATGCTCATCTGGAAGGGGCCTTGGGGAGGGAATTAAGGCCCAGATCATCTAACTTCCCCAGGAAGGGCTCTTACGAGTTCAGGAGAATGCTCAGAGATGTCTTCCCTTATTGTTAAAGCAAAATGTAAACATTCCGAAACTTCCAGGGGAAAACAACTTGGTACATTGGGGAGATGTGAGCACTTTCTTCTCCACTTCCCTGCCCTGGGAAAAGTGGTGCCTTATGTTTATTTTCTGAGTGTCAGTGATAAATAATGCCACATATTTGGAGTGTTCATCAAAAGCCCAGCCACCATCTGGGCTAGAATCTAGCCGCCTTTACAAATGTTTTGTCAGCTATAATTGAATCTTGTTGAAATATGCATGACATATGTACATTAGGGCTGGAAATTTGAATGCATAGACTCAATCCTATCTAGCAGTTTGAGAACAGCAATGGAGAGAAATCTCTTATTGATAAAATAAACCAAATACTTTCACTATTGATATGTTTACTATCTAAGCAAAACCTTACTAAACTGGTAGCCACTAACCCTTCATGTCCATGGAAACTAAGTGAAACAAGTAGAATTTAAATTGGCTCATGAAAAGTGTTTCCTGGGAAAACTCAAACGGTAAATATGTTGAGAGATAGTTTTTAATGTGTTTACATAACATAAATATGTTAAAAAAGAAGACTTAGAAATGTTATATATTCATGTTGCTGGTTATTATTTGTTCACATTATCTGTTCATTAAAGCAGCTTATTAGTTTACTCTGTAAGAGTAATTGGTTCAAGTTACTCTGCAGAATTGAAAGAAATGAAATCCTGCTTCTTTAAAGATAAGCAATGGATCTTTCACTGAATCTAATTGGTCCCCTTTACAAATTAATTAATTCAAATTCATGCAGTTTTACTGAAGCTGTCTTCAAGAATTCTTCCTTGGTGCCCAAATTACTTTTTCTTCTCTAAATCTAATTCTTGTCTGATATTAACAAATCTGGATGGCCATTTCCAAAATACTTACTAGTTATCCTTCCAAAATCCCTTTTACCTTTCATGCTAATTCTTCCCTCTGTTGCCACATAGAGAAGTCTGAGCCTCAACTTCATGCCATCCCAGTGTTTGTTTGAAGGCAGCTATTACGTCTTTTCAGCTTCCTTATCTTCTCCAAGTGAAATATATACCACTTCCTCCATGAGTTAGAGGTTAGTATATGCCTAATCCTCCTGAACATGGCTGTGCACTATAAATCCAGACCTACCCTGATTCCATTTGTTCCTAGAAGGTTCAGCTCAGAGTTTCTTCCTCAAAGGCAGGGACTCATCTTTGAGTTCTACACAACTTAGTCCAGGGCCTGGCATAGGAAATGCATGTTGTCCAGTGGTTTTAAGCACTTTATGATATATCAATTTAATTCCGAAAATAAGCTGCAGGAAGTAGTTACTACTGTTGTCATACCTATCTTATAGATGAGACACAGAGAGGTTAAAGAAACCTGACTAACGGCACATAACCCCAAAGTGACAAGCTGGTATTGTTGCCTTTGGAATCTGGCTCTGGCATCCATGCTGTATTATTAATACCATGACAATAGAATTACTACCCAAGACTTTCAGAAGGGTGTGAGAAGGCATCTAGTAAAACCATAAAGATAGATGAGATTTCTGAGAGGACAAAGGACCTCAAGGTAACAAAAGTCAGAACCAAAATTCTGGGCTGTTGGTTTTAAGTCCATAGCTTTTCCTGTAATACTCTTGTAAAAATTCACAATTCTCATAGAGTGGTTCATAGATTCTTAACAACATGTATGATTTTGTATTCTCATGCTATGAATTGACTTCAGTGTTTCACATCTCCAGATTTCGCTTTGCAAGATGAAGCTGTGCATTTCTACCGTTAATGGGCGTATGTAGATCACCTGGGGATCTTGCTAATATGCAGATTATGATCTGGTAGGTCTGGTTAGGGCCTGAGAGTCTGCATGTCTACAATGCTCCCAGTTGATGCTAATGCTTTCAATCCATGGGGCAACTTTTATGAGCAAGAACAGAGCTATTCTAGTTGGGCTCCAGTTTCCTTATCCAGTTATTGGGAAGCTTGACCTCAATAATCACAAAGGCCCCTTTCAGCTCTAGTAAGTCTATGACAGTTGTCCCCATTTCTCTCTGGTCTCTGTTATCTATATCTTCTTGGTTGGTTATTAGGCACAATGATGATAGGTGGGAGCAGTGGAGACAGGGAGAACAGAGGAATGGCAGATACCTCGGAGGAAGCACTTGATCCAAGGCCATTGTTTGTTTCATAAGGAGTCTTTTGCAGCCCCATGTTTTTTCCGTATATTCTTTCTCACTACACATTGTTCATTTCTCTACCAAATTATAGGCCCCTTGATATAATAAGGCAACAGTTTGATATAATGATTATTGGCACTCACTATTACCCAGGCACTATTCCAAGGCATTTAGGGGTATGGATTCCTCAAATCTATTACAATAATCCAAGAAGATAGGTACTATTAGCATCTCCCCTTAACAGGTGAGGAATATGAGGCGCAGCAAACTTAACTAATGTGCACAAGGTTTGAACTCATCTACATTAGAATTAAATTGGATATGATCCATGAGGTAAGACACAAGGCCTTTCTACATATTCTCTAGCATCACTTTGCATATAAATGCTATTTAAATATTCAAGGATAGACAGAATACCATTGGCTCAGCTCTGCCTAGGGAACCAAAAAAATTATACATTAACTATCTTTTTGTGGTTATTTGTTCTTATTTTTCAGCTTGTTGGCCCAGGATGGCCAAAGTAATGTTTCAGCTAACCATATCTTGTTGGTTGTAATTTTTCACTCCAATGCATAGTGTGATGACTACAGGAAAAACTGAAAAAAATATCTTTCACCTCTAAGAACATGTGGCCTTGGGGATTATCAGGAGGCCATGGAAGCCTAAAATTTGGAAATAATGTCCTGAATCATGAAAATAAATAAGAAACAAAATCATGAGATGCTTCCTTTGGATATACCTCATACCTAATCCATTTTGCCACATTTGCAATAGCTGATGTTTGTTTGTCCTGGTGTGGTTAGGTGAGTTATCCATGGAAAACTAAAATTTCCCTCCAAATACATAGTAGGTCATTTAATTCTAAGTAGTGAATTCAGAGCCATAGCAATATATTTTAATAGAAATGAGAATATAAATGAAAGTACCTTATGAAACTGCAGCAATTAAAAAATCCTGTCTGATTGTTTCATCAACAGAGTAATTACTTTGTTTAACTAGACTGGAACCAATGACAACAAACAGGGCTGCTGGCAATGCTTCGTAATAAGCTGTCATGTTAATTGGTGTTGGGGGGTTCAATTAATTTAAAAAGCATCTCTATTATGGCCAATTCTTTATTCAGCAGACAATTCATGAGTGGCCTTGTACATTTTTAAAGAAATGCTTCCAAGAGATAACTGCCACCGCTAGGGATTAAAGTCCAACACTGCTTTAGACTTAACATTTAAGCACCTTTTAGTTCAAGACACTTAACCAAGAATCCTTCCAAGTGCCTTACCTTCGTTAAGACAGATGCTCAAAAGTACTTGTTGAATGACCACTGCTCTTTCCAAAATGGAAGAAAGAAAATTGAAACATAAACATCAAGCATACGAAGGCACTCAGGTCTATTTTATTTAAGTAAAACCCGTCAACCAAGAACCAGCATCAAAAGTTTGGGCATCTATTTATTTGTCATAAATACCAAGCTATGAATTGGATGGCTATATCCAGAACCTAATTCTTTCTGGTGTCACTTTATTTTTCTTTCTTTAAGACAGTGGTTTTCAAAGGAGGTTTCCAATGTTGGCTGGTTTTACTTTAAATGTACCACTCACTCTAAGTGGGCTTCTGATGTCACTCCATGATCATACTATATTTCTAGTCCTGTATGCTTTTATTCTCTATCTAGGTGATTTCATCCACTGACCTCTCTCCTCAAAAGCTCAGCATCTCCTTCCTTGACCTTGATTCACTGTGTTTATGCTTCACAGAACAGAATTTTTTCCACCGGCTTCTAACCCCACCTACCCACACCTATGCCTGCTCTGTTTTCCCTTCTGCTAATGTGAAGGAGATGCTCATTTTCAGTTCCATGAGCTCTTCAAGTTTCACTTGTGGTCTAGAGCTTCTCTACTCTGCTTTATTCAAGAATATCATTCCAGCAATCCCCAAGTCCACCCTGAAGCAACATTTCTTCCTCTCTACTGGATTATCCTCATCTATATACTAATGATGTGCTGTTATTTCTCCCAGCATTAAATTGCATTTATGGACCCAACTTTCCTCATGATCTAAAATATGACTTCCCTGCTTCTCTGTAGTTTTGGATGTCTACGTCATTTCTGAGAACAGTGAATTATTAACTTAACTTCTTCTATTCCTCATTTAGAGGCTCTATCTTTGGTCCCTGTAAATAAATGTGTTCTTTCTTGCCACTTTGAGTTGTATAAGGGGTGCATGTAGCAGTAGAAAGTTAAGTGTATAAAATGCTACAGTAACCAAAACAGCATTATACTGGTACAAAAACAGGTAGGTAGACCAATGAAACAAACAGAATAGAAAGCCCAGAAATAAGGCTGCAACTGTATGACCATCTAATCTTTCACAAAACTGACAAAAACAAGGAATGGGGAAAAGACTCCTTATTTAATAAACGGTGCTGAGATAACTGTCTAGCCATATGCAGAAAATTGAACCTGGACCACTTGTAAGGCCGGTTGCCATGATGGGAGGCTGGAAACGCCTGCCCCTGCTCTGGACATGCCCACCTCTGCACTCGGCACCTAGCCCACACCCATTGGTGTGGGCTTCTGCACGCCATTCAAATCTGCACTCAACACCAGACTCCGCACTGGGCACCTAGTCTGCCTAGAAAACCCCGCCAAAATTTAAAAGAAACCCCACCAAACCCTGCCCAATAGCAGCTGGCCCCACTCACCCTGGATGGCCCACTCACCGGCAGTCCCGCCTACCTACCAATAGTAGCTTGCCCTGGCCACGTCCTGTTCCCTCACAACCAATCAAGACACCCTCACTCGCTATAAAATCCCCTGCCTCAGGAAGTCAAGAGCGACTTCTCTGGCCCCCCTTCCCCTGACCATAGACTCTGGCCCGGGAGCCGAATAAATTGGAACCTAATTTTTTTTATACTGGCCTCAGCTTCCTCACTTTAAATTCGACAATAAACCTTACACCCCTTCCTTACATCATACACAAAGATCAACTCAAGGTGGATTAATGACTTCAATGTAAAACCCCAAGCTATTAAAAAAAAAAAAAACCCTGGAAGACAACCTAGGCAATGCCATCCTAGACATAGGAACTGGCAAAGATTTCATGATGAAGACACCAAATGCAATCACAACAAAAGCAAAAATTGACAACTGGGTTCTAATTAAACTTAACTTAAAAGCTTCTGCACAGTAAAATAAACTATCAACAGAGTAAACAGAAAACCTACAAAATGAATGAAAATATTTACAAACCAAGCATCTAACAAAAGTCTAATATCCAGCTCATATAAGAGAAAAACAACCTCATTACAAAGTAGGCAAAGGGGCAGGTTGCAGTGGCTCATCCCTTTAATCCCAGCACTTTGGGAAGCTAAAGTGGGTAGATCACCTGAGGTCGGGAGTTTGAGACCAGCCTGACCAACATGGAGAAACCCTGTCTCTACTAAAAATACAAAATTAGCTGGCATCCCAGCTACTCAGGCGGCTAAGGCAGGAGAATCGCCTGAACCCAGGAGGCAGAGGTTATGGTGAGCTGAGATTGCACCATTGCATTCCAGCCTGGGCAACAAGAGCAAAACTCCATGTTAAAAAAAAAAAAAAAAAAAAAAAAAAAACCAAAAAAACCGGGTGAAGGACATGAACAGACATTTCTCAAAAGAAGACCTAAGTACAACCAACAAGTATATGATAAAAAGCTCATTATCACTGATCATTAGAGAAATGCAAATCAAAACCTCATTGAGATACCATCTCACACCAGTCAGAATGGCTATTACTAAAAAGTCAAAAAATAACAGATGCTGGCAAGGTTGCAGAAAAAAGGGAATCCTTATACACCATTGGTGGGAGTGTAAATCAGTTCACTTTTATGGAAAGCAATTCCTCAAGAAGCTAAAAGCAGATTACTATTTGACTTAGCAATCCTATTACTGGGCATATACATGGAGGAATATAAATCATTTTACCGTAAAGACACATGCACGTGAATATTCATTGCAGCACTAGTCATAATAGCAAACACATGGAATCAACCTAAATGCCCATCAGTGACAGAGTGGTTAAAGAAAACGTGGTACATACACATCATAGAATACTATGCAGCCATAAAAAGAATGAGATCATATCTTTTGCCATAACATGGGTAGAGCTGGAGGCTATTATCCTTAGCAAACTAATGCAGAAACAGAAAACAAAATATGGTGTGTTCTCACTTATAAGTGGAAGCTACATAAGAAGAACTTATGAACACAAAAAAGGAAACAACAGACACTGGGGTCTACTTGGGAGGGTGACAGGAGAGAGAGGAACAGAAAAAGTAACTATTGCGTACTAGGCTTATTTCCTGGGTGATGAAATAATATGTACAGCAAACCCCTATGATACTTGTTTACGTAAAAAAAGCTTCACATATACCCCCAAACCTAGAAGAAAAGTTAAGTGTGCTTATGAGCACACTTAACTTTTACATATACCCTCAAACCTAGAAGAAAAGATAAGAGCTCATAAGCTCTGTGAGTCTGCTGAAATGATCGTGCGTGAGAGGCCATCCTCAATCAGTCAACCCTCAATTTTCTCTGTGCAGCAGTGGCTATTTACTTTGGATACAAGATGAAATTTATGTAAGTGGTTGAGACTAGTCTTAGGAACACTAGTTTCACCAAAAAATGAAACTATAAATATTTATGTTTTTTCCAAGGCAAAGAGTAGTTTTGTCCTAAGACGACAGAAATCAGTATTTTTTTTGCTTCTGTTTTGTTTTGGTCTTCTTAACACTCTTAAACCACTTTATACTTTTCACATACCTTATTCTCTTATATTCTTAAAACTTATTGAAGACTCCAAAGAGGTTTTACTTCTAGGTTGTAAATATCAGTACTCGCTGTTAAAAACTGAAATAGAACCACTATTACAATGCTTTTATAATGGTGCAAGGGAAGATAGCAAACATAAAAGCACTGCATATTAATAACATCTTGGCAATAGGATAAAGTTAGTTCTGGCCTCATGGACCTCCTGAGATCTGTCCTAAAATCAAGTGTCAGTTTGTTCCAGAATATGAAAGAGAGGAACCACAGATACAACTTGGAAAGTAGAACTTATTTGCCTTGCATTTTATAATACCTGAATCTGGAAATCTATAAAACCTGTTAAAATCCGAGAGAAGCTTTCTCAATTTTGATGAGCTTATTTTCTTTGTTCAGTAATATCTTCAGCTGCAATATAAAGTGTTAACATTTTTGTTGTGTGTAATCTGTCTAGATAATGAAGATTCTGTTCTCAACAGAGTGATTTCTATGCTTTACCTTGGTATCATTATGCCCTTGATTATTAAGAAAACAAGGCCTGATGAAGTGGTTCATGCCTGTAATCCCAGCACTTTAGGAGGCCAAGGCTAGTGGATCACCTGGTCTCAGCTGATCTCAGCTACTCAGGAGGCTGAAACAGGAGAATCACTTGAACCCAGGAGACGGAGGTTGCAGTGAACTGATATTGCGCCACTGCACTCAAGCCTGGGTGACAAAGTGAGACCTTGTCCTCCCAAAAAGAAAATAAGCAAATATTCCTCAGTTATGAAACAGTTAAGGTTTTCCATAATTGTATGATTTTCTATGCTTATTTGTGTGTTTTACTGTCATACTTAACTGTCCAAATCACCTACCTCTGATTTTTTTCTTAATTTTGCCTTCCTCCAATCTGATTTTTAATGTATATTTTTAAAAAGCTATCAGGATATCTTTTACATATAAAACTATCTTTGAAATTTCTTAGAGGGTTCCTGGAAAATCACAAGGATTTGTTCTTTAGTCTTTTTTCAAAATGGAGCTAGAAGTAATCTGGTTCGTTTGCTCTATTACTTCTATGAGTTGTATGGGAAAAGTCAAATTAGAAGAGTTGCTCTGCCTTCCCTAGATGAAATTTGCATAGAAGAATATTATTAATGTAAATATTCAGAAATTATATTCCTTAGGGGAAGTTCTAAGAGATCTGTCACTGTCTTCACTGTGCATGATGTTTTTTTATTTGTCAGAGTCTTGGTTATGCTTTCTCTGATGACAAAGGCAACAACAGTATACCTCAGCCACCGGTCAACATGGACCATCACCTGTTTTTATAAAGCTTTATTGGAACACAGGAAAGCCCATAGATTTGCATATTATCTATGGCTGCTTTCATACTACAGCAGCAAAGTTGAGTAGTTGTGATGGAGATGTTATACCTCACAAGCCTAAAATATTTACTAATTGGCCTTTTACAGAAACATTTTGCTGATGTCTCATATAGTGTTATATGCATAATTTTAGTTATTATTAAAATGCTTGCTTGGCCACAACCTTTTTAAGTCTAGCATATTTTAGGCCAATAGACTTCAACTGGGGATGCACATCAATGTTACCTATGGAGTTTTATAAAATTGCAGTTATCTAGAATCTACTGCAGACTTACATAATCTCTTTACTTAACATTCTTGCCATATTCTCGGTATGCTAGGTATATTATGCCTCAGGATTATTACATGCTATGTATCAAGATTTTTCTCTGCTGTGAAAATTATGTTCATTATTTATATAAATCATATATAGTATTCCCTCTCTTCTTTGAAAATAGCCTTAATTATTATTCTTAGAGACATTTTATCAAAAACATTTTTTGATTGCCTTTATTATCTTGTTTTGCATTCCACAGAAACAACCAGATTTCCTTGTCAACTCTATTACTCTTGATATGAACTCTCATTAGACCTTTTACATTTGCAAATTACCAGTAATAAAATAACCACAGCCTTTTGAGTCTCTGTCATCTACACATAGCTTTTGTTTTTCTGTGACTCTTCCCAGAAAGCTCTACAATCAGCTTTCAGGGCCCTGAGGAAAAGGATTGAATCAGACTTAGAAGGCATCATTTGGGCAATTTTTCAGACTATACCAAAATTTTCAGATTTCTTTTTAATCAAAAGTATGCTCCATGATACTTCTACCCAAAAGGCCAGTGGAGCAAGAATTAATTACCTAGGACTGAATGAACTAATGAAAGAGATGTTACTGCATTATTTGTTTGCAATATTGTTGATAGCCTCATATCCTGTTTTGATTAGATAAGGAAGCACTTTTCTATTTTCTTAAGCTTTTGATACCTCATAACAATTTGGTAGGCTCTGTTTTTGTAAATTGAAATGAAACATTTGCAAAGAATGTCTGATTTCTACTTTTTCAGGACTCTCCTACCTTCAATTCAGAAATTTTTATTGAAGGTATGTTTTACTTTACATGACGATGTTTTTATTTGCATGGCTTCAATGAATCTGTCTTCCTTTTCTACCACAACATAATATGAAATATTGATGTGCCTCCAAAGCCTTACCTAGTATATCATATTTGATAATGATGTTCTCTTAATCAGGTATACTAAGCCACATGTAAGAAAGTAAGATGGACTTTTCTGAGTATCTGATTTTACAGGGTCTGAGCATTATGGGTAATAAATGTCATTTTCTAGCAGGCCAAGAGTGTTGGGGTAATTTGAGAACCTTGAGAAGGGAGAAACTTGCCCAAATTCATAGATAATGCTGGGGAAAACGTGGAATTTCTTGGGCTTGGCCTCCTGGTCTTTGGATAGCAAACGACAGAGCCTTTAGAAATCCAGTCTGAGAATCCTCTTGAAAACTTCCAGCAAAGCAAACTTAAATTATCCTGTATAGTAAATGAGTGCTCGCTCCACCTATGTAGATAATTAGGCTAGGCCTGAGACCAATCTTATTTTATGATCACAAATAACCTTTTTTGAGATTATTTTTGGTCAAAAGCAGGAAGACTGTACAAAACTGGTAATAAGCAAACTAATGACTGGTATTTCCAATGGAAAGTTAGGCTTTTTTTTTTTTTTTTTTTTAAGAAGGGTTTCTTCAAAGTTATCTAATCTGTCCTCTTTCATTACCTTTGAACAATTTTATGATTCTGTAACTAATTCACAGTAATGAAAAATAAGTCTTGTCTACAAACAGATAAATTCTGCCAATATATTTACAATGTCCAATTGACTTCTCTGTCCCCTATCCCAAAGCAAAAGCCAATTCTGTGTGTCTTTACACATTTGTTTCAATGTTCTGTAATCCATATAAATGTGTGCTGCTTTTATTTCTCCTTTGAATTGATTGTAACATCTTCCTTGTGTTCTCATTAAAAATTAATTATATAATATCTTAAACATATATTAACATTTTTTAAAAACTGCCTCCAAAGTATCAAATTAACTTTAATCCCACCTCCCAATATAATTGATACCTATGACAAATACAGTAGTAGGAGGGAAAAACAAACAAAAATCCTAACATTCCAGATGTTAAGAGAAAATAAACACATAAGTCATACAGTGTATTTGAAGGTGATAATGTTATAGAGATAAATATAAGTCACCAACTCTGTGAGCTGCTGTTCTGGAAATTTAACTTGCTTGTATAGTTTTCCTAGAACAATAACCCTTGGAAATCCTCAGTGCTACTTATGGCCTATCAAGGGTCTTGATCTCTGTGACATATGTCATAAAACAGTAGAAATTTGGGGTCTGTGGGTACTAAGACAACAGCGACAACAGCAGCAACAATTTTCAATAAGTGACATAGTATACCAACTAGTAATAACCTTCCTCCCCTTAGGTTACAAAAGACATCCTCAGGCATGTGGATTTGGGTGCTTATTTGACAGACTGAGGTTTTTTTCTTCATTAAATGAGTAAAAGTTTATACTTCACCATGTGTGCCCAGTTCTTTAAGAAAGAAATCTAAGCTCACTGTATCAACTGAAAATAGACAAGTGTGATTGAAGGTCATCTATCTGGCATTAGAGCAAAATTCAATGGTGGTGGCTCTAACTGGGCAGAATTTCTTTATTAAGTACAGTCTGCATTACACATTTGTAGGAAATCAGAGGCCTGTGATTTTCTTTACCATTTCTCCTAATACAATGCATTCATAAAATATCCCTCATTCTGTCAGTAGATGCTTTGCCAACCAGAATAACATACAACTTCTAAAAGCTTAACTTACAAACTCATACCTCATATGCCAGAAGGCCTCTGGACATAGTATAAATGGCTAAAATAATTACTAATCTAATCTGTGGCAGTGATGACAGAATCTCCTGATTTTAATACAAGACACATCAAAGCACAGAACTTTCAAACTTCAAAGAATTCCTCATTGACTACCAGCCTACCTTAGAGAATTCTAACTTCTAAAAAAGTAATTTCTTCTGAAATAACTATATTATGAAACAGTAACAGGCAAATTACCTACAATCACATCTTCATAAAGATTTCTATTCTGAGGACTACATTTTCTGTAAGTCAATGGAAGGCTAATTATGCCCAAGTAGTCCCTGATGCTGAAAGCCTGGGTGCAGGGGAGAGCACAGAAGAGATGTGGATTGTTTCCTCTGTGAAATGGTATCTCTCCTTTTAGTGGTAGACATACGTATCTGTAAGCAATTAGAGAGAGAAGCATTCTGACTTTCAGTTCTTTCATCTCTGTAGATGATAATCAGAGATACGGATACTAAATTAATATGAAGAATAAAACATGAGAAAACAGAAAAGAGCTGTGTTAAATTTTGGCATTCATTCTACAGCCTTTATTTCACAGGCTGTAAAACCTGATTCACAAAGTGTCACCTGACTAGGGGGAGGGATGGGGAAGCTTTCTTCAGAAGCATGGGATGCCTCTACTTTCCACGTGCAATTCCATTCCAAGGGCATCAAAGCCAGGGCTGCTCATAGGCATTATCCCTTTATTTACATGCTCTCCCTTTATCCTGTTTCCCAAAGATAACTGTTTAATAAACAGAATGACTTTTTTTTTTTTTTTTCCTGTTAATAAGTGTCCTCTGGTGAGACTTCCTGAAAAGTTTTGTGCCATTTACTCTGCTGGTTTTCTTCCTAGTATTTCTCCCTTCCTCCTTTTCAGCATGGCTTCTTTTTTTGTTTATTTTTCTTCTTCTCCTTGGCTGCAGAGATGGACACTGATTAGTCCTATCCAGTGAACACATGGCATTACCTTGGCAACTAATATTGGTCAAGGAATGACATTTATTCTAATTCGTCTCAAGGAAGCTGATGGGAAAATTTATTTCCCCATGCTTGAAAGTTAGGGTCTCTCTTTTCTACTAAACAGAAACGAAGAGGTACATGGCCTCAGTTGCTCCTGAAGCATATTTTAAGCATGAATTCTTGAAGTCTCCTGGAGACACTGACTACATAGAACCTAAAACCTGACTTCCTATACATGAGAACAAACACATCTCCTTGGTACTTGAGCCACCTTTAGCCATGTTTTTGTTCTTTGCAACCAAGAACGCTTTAAATAGATAGAAGATTTGGTGTACCTTTTCTTCTAAGAACTAAGCCTCAGAAGGTTAGGTCAAGTAACTAGATCTCTGATTGAAGGGTTATCTATTCCAATCTTGTGGAGATATTTTTCATTTATTCATTCAACATACGTTTATTTACTACCTGAAGTCTAGCAAGAACCCTGATGAACACAGCCAGATAAAACACCTATCTGTCTCACGTATGGTCTAATGTAGAGGTTCTTAAGGTTTTCGGTGCCAAAGACCTCTTTGGAAAGCTGGTAAAACCTGTGCACCCCATTCTGCGAATGCCTTTAGATGCATAAGACAAAGTGTACAACATTACAAAGGAAGTCAGAAGTCAGACATGTTGAAAGACTAATCAAAATGCTTTAAGAATTGTGAGACTGTTATATATATGTGCTTCTCTATTAATGCCTTAAATAACAAGATCAAAGCATCAGGTTTAATAACCAGCATAATTGTAATGATGAACATAAATGATATTTTGAGATAGCTGCAACAAATGTAATGTGATGTGAATCAGTGAGTTTTAACATGTGCAAAGACTCCATGGCAGGGCAAATCACAGCAAGTAATAGGGATTGAAGCCAGTGTGCCTGTATCACAGAGAGTGGCAATGAGGAATATGAATGAAGTTGCATGATAGACATTGGCTATCTGTTTTATTTCTGTCTGTCTATCTCTCTCTCACACACACCTCCCGCCCCCAAAATAACTATAGCAAGAAAATTGCATACAAAATAGCAATAAAATAACTGTACACAAGAAATCCCAGATGTAGCTTTTGAAATGAATGTGCCTATCTATCAATTCCATTAAATATAAATTTCCCCAGAGATGCTATGCTGTCAATTATAATAAAATAACTTATACGGGTAAATTATAAGACATTTTAACAGGTAACTTAAATTCTTAAGTCATGCATTAAGGCACTGTTAAAAATCCATTTTATGATGGGGAAACTGGTATCTAGACAAGAGGAGAATACCACCAGAGGGCACACAGGTAGATGGGCAGAACTTCCTGCATCCCTGGCTCTTCGACTCTATTTTGCTATACTCTTTTGCTTCTAAATACCCTGTTCAACAGGACAGGCATAACTAGGTCATTCGTGTTACTTATCAAGAGCTTTTATTGGCAACTAAGAGCTCTAAGGAGAAATCCAAACGGAATTATCAAATTCTAAACTTGTCCCTCTGCCAGCCCCATTTCACAACCTCAACCTCTGGGATCCAGAATGAGAATTTTATTTGGTGTGTGTCTCATTTATTCCACATTTCTCTGTGATAAAGAAAATCCATTTCCCACTAAATTAAAATTGCTTTTTCATCCTAACAAACACTATACCCCTGGTACACACCAGAATAAAAATAAATTGATTTTTAAGTATCCACTGGAAAAAAAAAAAACAATAAGCATAGAAATCATGGTGCCTTTGTGTGCCTTTTGAACAATTTAGCTATGAAAACGGATTCCTATCCTGCAGATAGCAACTGTGTCTATGACAGCAACATCTTTGGGCAGTTTAGTGGTTTCAGTAAAAACTTCAGTCTCAGATATTTTTCATTAATGATGCTAAATGACCTGTTTGGTTGAATTGTTGCTAAGGTGATAACACAGCTAATGAAATAAACCACTGTATCACTCAAAAAAGAGCAACTTTCAAAGGGCCTCAATAGCCTTATGTCCTCACTAGTGACCCCCATCCCCCTCAACCATGTACACCTGGGTCTAAAAACCAAGCATTCCATTTTGTGCTTCCAATTCAACAGCAGGTAACTGACAGCCTTACTTAGGGCGTCATGATTTCAAGTTGTCTTTAGCCACCTGATTTTCAGGAGAATAAGATTCTTTGTCAGTTAATCTTATCTGTCCTTCTGACAATCCCGCCTCCATAATAAGGCTGTAAAATACTTTATCAGTCAAACAAACACTGCCTCTTTACACAGTGTTTTCCTGGTTATAGAGTGGACATCTTTCTTTGGATGCTGAAGCAGGCACAGATGTCCCTATGTCAAGCTAAGGATATAAGACCAGAGACAAACACTTACTTCTGAAACCCACACACCAGGTGTTACTGTGAAAACCGAATATAAATGTTTTGAGGACTAGGATTTCTCATCACTTGGGATACAGGGACTAAAGCTTAAAAGGATGTCCACAATATATCATCAAGTGATCTTCTGAACTTCTCTGGGGACTTACAATAGCTAGGCTGAAGTAAATGTATTTCAGTTTTAGGAAAAGAAACAGACCAATAAAAAGATATTTAAAATTCACAGTGTTGAATTTTGTATGGCAAACAATTTTACAATAAAAAAATCAAGAACTAAAAATAATGGAAATGTCAATATGTAAAGACATCAAGGTCTAAGTGCATTATGGGAAACATAATTTGCATATATCCCATTAAATGGAATCAGTTGCTGCCACTGATGATGGGTCCCTAGAAAACTCATTGAGATAGGAGTCTCTGTTCTCAGATCTGTATAATAAAAGGGCTGAACTAGATCATCTCTACAGTACCTTCCAGTTGAAATATCTGAGTAGAAATTCTCTTTCAAGAGGACTATATGGAGATTTAAGAAAAATACTGAAGTTCCTTCATTCTTGCCCTTTAGTCTCATTAACTATAGATATCAAGATATGTCTGTATCATTATATTCAATCTTGTAGTTCTTCTGGAAAGAAATTCATGTCTCAAGTCATCAATGGTCCATTTTCAATCCACCAAATTATTGATTATTTTACTATTGACACAAACACTTATTTTTTCATCATGAAGCCCTTCTGTGCTGTCAAGAAGTATCTGTACCCAGCACACTTTGAAGTGTATCTCATTAAACACAGAATTGCCAATAGGATTTTCAAAAGCTTAAGCAAAGATACCAAAGTATTTTAAATTAATTTTATAATTATTCTCCAGAATTATAAAGTCCTACTTAATTTTCTTATAAAGGACAACTTCAAGACCCTTGCAATCAGCCCTCACAAGCAAGAGATTCCTTTCATGATAACTGATTAAAAATATTTTAAAGAATGTTTCTTTGCTCTACTACAGCGTTTGGAGTCATTGTATCTTTGCTGGGGAGAATACTGGATAAATGGGTTAGATATGCAAGCTGAGTCAGCCTGTGTTATCAAAAGACGGGCTGATGGTGTCAACATTCCTTATGGCAGAGATAGTGTTCACCAAATATCCATGTGCTCCTCAACCTCCCCCAGGTATTCTCTCACTGCTCCCCTACTCCTGCAACCTCGAAGGACATGTGTCCAAATAGCACAGCCAGAGGATAGAGAAGAGCTACCCAACTTTCATGAAAGTTTACTCTGTTACCTGCCACTGGAATGTGGGGATTTATCCCTGACTGCATCATACCTACGCAGCTCTCTGTTACTTATCTGCGATATGTCAGAGTAAGATGACCAAAGAAGAGAGTCCTAAGATCCAGAGAGGCTTCTAATTTACATGCAAATTTCACTGTTTGTTTACCAGTATACAAATACCTGTATCCTAGGGTCAAGGAATTTGTTCCTTTGGCCTTCCTGAGAATGAAGCTTTCCCTCATTCCCTGCTTAGGAAAGTAGGAAATGGGATGAGGAGAGAAAACTGCCTCAAATGTAATAAGGGATCTGTTGTTCATCACCAACTTCCCATATTCCCCATTTATGATGTGTCTTGGTCAACTGGGGACTATGCTGCTTCTTAGCCTAGCCTTCTTGCATTCTTGGTACCTGCCAGCACTATAGGATCTATTTGTTGAAACTTTTAATTCTAACTTCTAATGGCATCCACGATCCCAGCAACAAACATATGTTAAGATCTCATCCTCATTGAAACAAACAAACCAAAAATGAGCCACACCAATAAACAAAGGAACCCTGGATCAGAGCCCTTTTTATGTGCACTGTCTAATAGTTGAAAACATCATACCCTTCACTTGCACAACCCCAGGACTGATGTGCTAACACCAGTATATTCAATTCTGGTAATGGAAGATCATGGATAGTCTGCTAGACTGCAGCGGTCAGCAAAGTACAGCCCATGGGCGACTTATAGCCTGTTTTTATGTGGTCTATGAGCTAAGAATGGCTTTCACATTTTTAAAAGGTGATATGGTTTGGATATTTGTCTCCTCCCAAAACTCATATTGAAGTGTAATCCCCAGTGCAGGAGATGGGGCCTGGTGAGAGGTGTTTGGATCACTGAGGCAGATTCCTCATGGCTTGGTTCTGTCTTCGCAAGAGTGAGTGGGTTCTCACAAGTTCTGGTAATTTAAAAGTGCATGGCACTTACTCCCACTCTCTCTTTTGCTCTTCCTCCTGCCATGTGAGATGCCTGTATCCCCTTCGCCTTCCACCATGATTGAAAACTTCCCGAGACCTCCCCAGAATCAGATTTTGCCATGCTTCCTGGAAAGCCTGCAGAACCATGAGCCAATTAAACCTCTTTTCTTTATAAATTGCCCAGTCTCAGTTATTTCTTATAGCAGTGCAAGAATGGCCTAATACAGAAAATGTCACAAAAACAAGCAAACAAACACCATTGTATTACAGTGATATTACAGTGATACACATATTACAGTGATATGTAATGATCTCCTCACTCTTCTGAATTTCTCCTCTTCTTGCAAGATTACTGTCTTCACCAGACAAACATTTAAAGACACCCTCCCTTGATCCTATAACCCCCTCCACCAACTACCTGGGTTTTCACAGCTGTGCATGTGCTTTATGGAATCATGACAGAAAACCCCATGAAATCCTTTCCTATGCTCAAAGATGCAGATCTCTCTCCTCCCATTCTCCCTAGCGCCATTCTAGCCAGGCTTTCACTGACACCACTCCATCAAATCACTCTTGAATTTTCTAGTAATGACCCCATTGCTCAATGTGATATTCACGTACTTCTAAGCAGCATTTGAAAAACAGTGGTTTATTCTGTCTCCCTCCTTACCTTTTCCTCACTTGCTTTCTGGGTAACTTTTTCCTCCCATTTCCCCTCCTCTCTATTGCGATATTCTTTTTCAGCTCCTTTGCTACTTCCTCTTCGTCCCTCGTTCTAAATATTGGAGTATCTTGGGCATCATTCTTACTTTTCATAGAAAAGTAAGAATGATTTCATCTAGTCTCCAGGTTTCCTGTATCATTTGCAGTCTGATAATTCCCAGCATCTCTCCTGAATTCCAGAATTGTATATTCAACACCTAGCTGATATCTTCACCCCTGTTCATAGGTATCTCAATGTTACCATGTCCAAAGTTGCCTCGCTCCTGCCAAACCTTCCCTCTCCTCTAGTCTTTCCTTTTCAAAAATGACTCTACTATTGGCACAGCTGTCCGTACAACACCTGTGGAGTCATTTGGATCTGTCCCTTTTGTTTGTACCTCACATAGCATCAATCACCAGATTTAGTCTAGCTCATCTTCGCATCTCCCTAATCAAGCCATTTTTCAACACCTCTAACTCATTCCTCGACCCCAGGCTACCATGGTCTTTTGCCTTGATTACTGTAACAATGAAAAGTGCCCTGGCTCATCTTCCTGCTTCCACTTTCACCTATAGGGTCTTCTCCAGGACAGAGTGGTCTTTTTAAAATGTTTAGTTGGATGATCGGCAAAACCATCCACTGACTTCCCACACAATGCAAAATAAAACTGAAATTTCCCCTCACGGCCTATACAATGTCAAGGGATCTGGATCCTGCTCCCTCCTGGACTCTTTCCTGCCTGTTCACTGCAGACACAGGAGCCTCCTTACTGTTCCTCTTGCCAAACATATCCCTGCTCATCGCCTACCTGTCCTTGCATTTCCTCATTTCTGGCTGGCACTCTTCCCTAACCCCACCCCCAGTTATAGTCATAACTCCTTCTCTTGCTTTATTCTCTATTAAAGAATACCCCCACCTCCTAGGTGGCCTCCCTGACCACCCTCTCACTCTCCCTCCCATCATATCACAGCATTTAAGCAACTGATATATTACACACTCATATTTGATTCATTTACTTTATCCCATAATGTACACATTCAACAAGGATTTGACAAAAAAGAAGAAGAACGGAGAGGAAAGTTTCCAGCACACCCACGTAAATAAAGAAGTTTAACCCATTACGTTGGATTCTGGATCCTCTCATCACTAATTCAGCTCATGTGTCACCTCCCATCTGAAGCCTTTCATGACTACCAATCAGAAGCAGCCCTGCTCTCTGCAGCCATTCTCTATTCCCATGCACCTGCTTTTGTCCCTTCAGAGCATGTATCATTATCCAAAATGTTCTGTAACTTTATCCAATTAGTACATAGATTTCATGAAGTGCTAACCTTGTCAATGTTGTTCACTGTCTCTAAGGCCTAGATAGTGCCAGGCACAGAGTTGATATATGTAAATACATATTGAATAAATGGATCAATCAACAATTGACTGAATAGATAATTTATTTGCAATAGAAGGCACAAGAGGACATAAGAAAATGAGGACAGTATCAGAAATACACATGTACACACACACACACATATACACACACAGAGGGAGAGAGAGAGAGAGAGAGAGAGAGAGAGAGAAAGGAAGACTGAGTAACAGAAGGCACTTTTACCCACCCTTCCACAATGATGAGTTGACACTTTTAACGTAGTAAAAAGTCTGGGAACTCACCATCTGCTGGCCTCTCCTAGACCATATATCTCTTCTTGCTTTCTGTGTGAGGGCCTTGAGCTTTGAGAAGAGCCTGCAGATGCTTTCGCAGAGGCCCAGATGGTGGTCAGGGATGCGTCTGGAATTTCAAATCAGCCCTGGCTGCAGCTCACCTCTTATACCTGCTTTGATCTGAAATGCTTCTGATGGGTTTCCAGAATGAATACTGCTGAGGCCTGTCGAGAAGACAGGTTTGGAGGTTTTGCATTTTTGGAAGTGCACCCTGCTGTCAGTACCTGCCACGTTTGTATTTACATAGAGGATGTTGAAAAACAAATGACCACATTAGGAAGCCAAGTAAACGGGCAATCACTCTAACCTGGGTACGTGGTGAACTGAAAAATATTATCTCTCTGTTGTCCCTATCCCCAGTGCCTAGCACACTGGCAGGCTACAGGGTGCAGTTGTGTGGGCAATGCACGGTACAACTCCATGGGGTGGCATTCTCATCATAAGCTATGTGAATAGCAGCCCTTGGTATTATGCAGGATACAAACTAAAACCTGCATGGTCCTACATTTTGGTTATGATTCATGGCATCTGGACACAACAAGGTGCTGAATAAAATTCGCTGAATGAATGAGGGATTAAAAAAAAATGCCTAGGAAGCTAATTTGCTGTCTGGGGACTCCTCAGGTGGCCACTGGTCACATGAATGAGACTTGGAATAGTCACATCTTTTCAGAAGAAAAGAAGAAAGAATTGGGGTCAGTAGCCTTGGGATACTGCCCGTAAGATTTGTCCACTTCCTGGAAGTTGTAGAACCTTACCCACATAATTGATTTTATAAAATGAGTTCCCCAAAGCTAGGAAAGTATAATACTTATTTTGCGAGTAAATCACTTTCAGTGTTTTTTTTTTTTTTTCTCTTTCTGTGAATTGTGTCAAGAATGTAATTTTGGAAGTTCTATCTAATGTGCAGGTGCTGGGAAACTTCCATCTGGCCTTCCTGACCCTACTCTTGCTCCTCCACATTTTTCTTCTTAACAATAGTCCAAGTGGTCATTCTAAAACATAAATCAGTTTCTAAAGCTTTCCATTTTTTCCCATCTTGCTCAGAACAAATTCTAAACCCCTATGTAAATAGCCACTGGCTACCTCCACCACATTCTATTTTCTACCTCCATCCTCTACGCTCCAGCTTCTGTTTCTCAAGCCAATCACACACTCCTCTGAGTGCCTTTTCTCTTACTTTTTGTTTTGCTATCTCATTTCATGCAAGTTTCTGCTTGAAAAGCACCTCCTCCAAGAAGCCCTCCTGACCATTCACATCTAATACAGAAGTCCTGGAAAGATTTATCTCCCAGCTTCCTCTACTTTTCCTATGTCTTCTTATCATTTTCTATGTGTTTGTTTGCACATTGTCTCACTTTCCCATAGAATGTGATCTCCATGAAAGAAATGAATTTATCTTGTTCACGTTTCTATCCCTGGCACCTAAATACATACCTGGCACATAGGTGGCTTTTTGTAGACATTAGTGGGATGCATGAATAAAGGTTTGAAAATGGAAACTGCCAAAACCTAGTAAACTGGATATAACCACAAAATCACTGGAAAATAAGGCTATGAATATGGGGTCATTCTTTTATTATCTGCTACCTGATAAAATTGTACTTTAATGATACCAAAAGGAAAAATTTGTGAGGCAATTGCCAGAAGAAATGATCTCATCAAAATAGTATTTTAAATGCAAAGGTATTAACGTTGAGTCAGAGCTGTACAGAGGAACGCATTTTGAAAGATACTCTATCTGCATGGAAGTGCTCTTACTAGATGTCGGTACATTATTGGGTAATTATGTAATTATGTGTGGGAGCCTCATTCTCTCATCCAAGGAAGAGGTTACCAATCCACTTAGGTCTAATGTTTTAACTGTTCCTAGGCTGATGCAAGGGTAGGGTTGTTGCTAGAATTCAGTTTCCCCGTGTTTTTTTAACACAGACTAGCTTCTTTCCATCAGTGGACAAATGGCATATACCCAAGTCTGTATGAGAAGGAAGGAAGGTGAAGGTTTCCCTGTTCCATATATATATTTCCTGAAGAAATTGTGGGAAATGTATTGAAGTTAGAGGATGATGATGTTAATACTGCAAATAAAAACATGTAACCTTTATTGGCCTCTAGCTAGGTACCAGACACTGTTTTGAGGACTCTACATGAAATCAATGCATTTGGGAGGATCAGTAAAATCCTTGTGAAATCTGTCAGATCATACTGTGCCTCCATCCAGAATCCTTAAAGACTTTGCATGTCATCCAGTCTGATTCTGCATGAGCTGGTGCTCTGCCTGCCACCTGACCTCCAGGCTGATCTCCTACCATGCCTATCCTAGCTCACACTACCCTTCTGGTCATTTCTCAAATAGCCTTGACATGCTTCTGCCTCAGGACGCTTGGACTTGCTGGTCTTTCTACCTGGAATGCTCTTCTCTTAGATCTTCTCATGGTTTGCCTGCTATGTCTTTGTTCAAAAGTTGTCTTCTTAGTGAGGCCTGCTCTAAGCCCCTATTCCTTATTGCAGACTGTGTGCCCCATCATGGTATTTCCTCTCCCGTTTACTGTTGTTTTTTTATTTGCTGCAGTCTGATATTCTCTTTACATGTCATTTATTCATTTAAAGTCTGTCTCCATCCGATAGAATGCAGACTCAGGAATATATCTTTTGCTTGCTGATGCCTCCTCTGCATGCACCACAGTGCCTAGGACATAGCTACGCACATGTATATACGTGCATATTTTAATATAGATACATACAGAATGAATTAACTCATTCAATCCTCATGATAACCTTATGAGACAAATACTATTGTTATTCTCATTTTACAAACAAGGAAACTGAAACCCAGGAAGATCAAATAATTTGTCCAGGGTAAAAGAATTGATCATTTTTAATTGTCCATATCCCAGAGCATTATGTCAGTTGGGTCCTGATACACAACTATCTTTGTTCCTTTCTGGCTCTGGGACCTTAGAAAAGTCACTTAACTTTCGTAATCCTCTGTTTTCTACTCTGTAAATGGGGATGGTATCAGTCTCAATTATAGTTTGGTGTAGAGTTTCCAAGAAGTAATCTATATGAAGTGTTTGGCCTGGTGATTGATACACAGAAAATATTCAAAAATTGGTGGTCTGGACTCTGATTTGCGCCATCATTTTTAACAATTCTAAGTAGTATATTATGTGGAAGTTCTATAATACACTTAACCAGTTCCCTTTTGTTAGTGACTTACATTCTGGTGTGACATTTTGGTACCTCTATCTTTGAGAATGTTTCTAATTTCTCCCCTTTCTAAAAATTCTAGAGATGGAATTACTGGGCCAGAAGTTATTCATATTGTAAAAGCTTTTAATATACAGCATAAATCTACCCTCCTTAAAAGATTTGATCAGCTTGGACATTCATTTGCAATAGATAGGTATATCATTTTCCCACATCCTCACCATCACTGTGTATTACTGTATTTTTTTCATCTTTACCGTTCTGAAGACTAAAAATTATATGTGAGATTGGACATTTTGATGTATTCACTAGTAATCAATTTCAACTTCAAAATCAATTTCTTAACTTTAGAAAATTTTTTTTAAGAGTGCTTGGTCATCCTTGACTATTAGCTTTGTCTGCACAATTTTCATGGACATACTCCCTCAGCAAGACTGATCTCACTCAAGGCTGTTTTTGCTATAAACCTATTTTCTTATTTTCATAGACATTAGTGTAAGACATTAGTGTACATGGGTCTCTCTATTTCTAAACACTTTATTGAGGGTAGGAACTGTATCATACTCCACAACAGATTTATTCATTCATTCCTTCATTCTTCCATCCATTTCACAGGGATTTATTGAGGTACCAGTCACTGCTTGGAGCTCTAGGGATACAAAGCAGAACTAGAGACAGACCAAGGCCTTGTATTTAAGGTACTTTCATTGTAATGAGGAGATACACGTAAACATGAACAAACCAAAAGGGAAATAAGTTACTGATCAATAGGAAGAAACAGAACATGACTGGAGTGGTGCTCACTTTAGCTGGGATGGAGGAGAGTTAAGGAAATCATGATATTTGTCTGCAGGCTGAACTTTGAATGGTGAGAAGAACACAGCATGAGAAGGTTGGTCTGACAGCCTCCTAAAAAGAAGGCATATCCTGAACAAAGGTCCTGGGAAGGATATGGCCCTGGGGTTTTTGGGAGCAGAAATAATAGCAGCAAGACTGAAGAGAAGCCAGCAAGGATGAGAAGAAATTGGAAATGAAGGTCAGAAAGCTAGGAAGGCAAAAGATTTTCTAAGGTAGGTCCAGCAAGCTTTTCTGGTAAAGTTCCAGTTTATAAATATTTTTAGCTTTGCAGGTCATATGATCTCTGCCACAGCTATTCAACTCTGTCTTTGTAGCAATAAAAGCAACCATAGGCAGTATATAGATGAATGGATGTGGCTGTGTTCCAATAAATCTTATTTATAAAAACAAGTTACTCACTGGACAGGCCCATAGGCTGCATTTTGTGATCTTGAGCTAAACCTCATGGGCTCTAAGAAAGAGTCTGAATACTGTCCTAATTGTAATAGTGGCAAGGAGGCAATGACAATAATAGTAACAATGAGAAGCCACTGGAAGCCTTTTTTTAAAAAGCAAGTGATGTGATCCTCACTGGTTGGGGTCTTAGGTCATGATACAGGTGCTTAAAAATTGATTGTTAAATAACAGAGGGACATTCTGAACAAAAGGGAAATAATTTTAAAACTCTCTCTCCTAGAATATCTAGCTCAGGGGTGGTAGGCACTGAAGGAATAAAGATAGTATCACTATAAAGAACAAAAACTTTCCATAGTTGCTGTTTCAGTACATCTATGAGTCAGGTTTTTCCTTTTTTTTAGACCTCCATGAAGGGAGGCCTTGGATCAAAAAAATCACCGTTGGTTATAAGCCAAGCAATCAATTGGAACATAAAGCTGAATGGGAGCACACAGGCACATTAGAGAGACAGTTTTCCATTTTAGGCATCAGAGGACCTGTTACAGGCACGGTGTTTCTGCATCAGCCAGACTGATTGTCAGTGTCACCATTAAGAAATCATTTCCTTCCATTTTCTTTTCCTAACAACTGCAATGGGAAACTGGATTTCTATGAGAAAATCAAATGATGATCCCTTTCATTTCCCAAAGCCCTTTATTAGGATCTAAAATTAAATAAGCTTGCTTACCAATCATCCACACAGCTTTTAACCCTGAAATAATATGGGACATCTACTCTTACATGGCCATATCTAGAGATTTCGGTCCATGGACTGTGCCAGCAACTTGCCTCTACTGTTTATTCACTGTGGCCATACTGTCAACATTGAAGCATCTTAAGATTCTGACCCATTCCTAGTACACTGTAACTGGGTAATGTCCCAGTTTAGAAACTCATACAAAAGTGCCAAGACCTTATAAAACACTTATCCCTATGCCATACACTCACTGAAGACTTGGAGGAAAAAAATCAGCATTTAAGTTGAACCTCAGTATATGCAGTAGAAACAGCTATGTGGTTCCTTACTTCTCAGTTCATTTCTTTAAGAAATAATGTACAAGTGGGATTCTGCCAAGATGGCTGAATAGGAACAGCACTGAAGCACAGATCCCAGCAAGAGAGATGCAGAAGGTGAGTGATCTCCACATTTCCAACCTAGGTACCAGGTTCATATCAATGGGACTGGTTGGACAGTGGATGTAGCCCAAGGAGGGCAAACTGAGGAAGGGCAGGGTGCTGCCTCACTTGGGAAGTGCAACTGGCTGGAGGATCAGGGACTTCTCCCCCTCTGGTACTCCGGTTCAGATACTACACCTCTCCCACACCCTTTGCAACCCACGGACTAGGAGATCCCTGCTGGGCTGAAAAGCGCCATGAGTTACAAGCACAGATTTGAGTGGCAGCTTTGGCCAATACTAAGGGTTGCTTGTAAAGACCTGGGTGGGCATTTTGACTAGTTCCTAGAACACCTGCAGGACAGAGCTACCCGCTCCCCAGAAAAAGGGGGAGCTGAAAGCAGGGAGATAGGTGATATAGCCTGGCAGGTCCCACCCCCACAAAGAACAACAAATTGAAGCCCTCTTACTTGAGAGTTTCACAGCCAGCTCATCAGTTCGAGCTTGACCCAGGACGATTGAGCTCAGTGGGGGAAAGGGTGTCTACCATTGTGGAGGTGGTTCTAATCTCATCTGTGTAAATAAAAGCCAGAGGAAGCTTACACAGCATCTGGACTGAGTCTGTGGCAGCCCAGCAGTGCCTCTGCAGGCAGACAAGCGACAGATTGCCTCCTCAAGCAGCTCCCTGACCCCTGTATCACCAAAAAGATGCCTCATACAGTAGAGCTCTGGCTGAAATCTGGTGGGTACTCTTCTGGAACGAAGCTACCAGAGGAAAAATCAGGCAGCAAACCTTGCTGTTCTGCAGCCCCTGCAGGTGATTGATTCCCAGGCAAGCAAGGTCTGGAGTGAACCTCCAGCAGTCCTACAGCAGAGGGGCCTGTTAGAAGGAAAACTAAAAAACAAAAAGAAATAGCTTCAATATCAACAGAAAGGATGTCCACTCAGAGATCCCAATCAAAATCACCAACTTCAAAGATCAAAGATAGATAAATCCACGAAGATGGGAAGAAACCAGGGCACAAAGGATGAAATCATCAAAGACCAGAACACCTCTCTTCCTTCAAGGGATCACAACTCCTCACCAGCAAGGGAACAAAACAGGATGGAGAATGAGTTTGATGAATTGACAGAAGAAGGCTTCAGAAGGTGAGTAATCACAAACTTCTCTGAGTGAAAGGAGCATGTTCTAACCCAACGCAAAGAAACTAAAAACCTTGAACAAAGGTTAGACAAAATGCTAACTAGAACAACCAGCTTAGAGAAGAACATAACTTGATGGAGCTGAAAAACACAGCACGAGAACTTCACGAAGCATACACAAGTTTCAATAGCCAAATCAATCAAGCAGAAGAAAGGATATCAGAGATTGAAGATCAACTCAATGAAATAAAATGAGAAGGCAAGATTAGAGAAGAAAGAGTGAAAAGAAATGAACAAAGCCTCCAAGAAACATGGGATTATGTGAAAAGACCTAATCTATGTTTGATCGGTGTATCTGAATGTGACAGGGAGAATGAATCCAAGTGGGAAAACACTCTTCAAGATATTATCCAGGAGAACTTCCCAACCTAGCAAGCTAGGCCAATATTCAAGTCCAGAAAATGCAGAGAACATTACAAAGATATTCCTCAAGAAAACCAACCCCCAGGCACATAATCATCAGATTCACCAGGGTTGAAATAAAGGACAAAATGCTAAGGGTAGCCAGAGAAAAAGGTTGGGTTACCCACAAAGGGAAGCCCATCAGACTCATGGCAGATCTCTCGGCAGAAACCCTACAAGCCAGAAGAGAGTGGGGGCCAATATTCAACATTCTTAAAGAAAAGAACTTTCAACCTAGAATTTCATATCCAACCAAACTAAGTTTCATAAGTGAAGAAGAAATGAAATCCTTTAAGGACAAGCAATTGCTGAGAGATTTTTATCACCACCAGACATGCTTTACAAGAGCTCCTGAAGGAAGCACTAAATATGGAAAGGAGCAACCAGTACCAGCCACTGCAAAAATGTACCAAATGGTAAAGACCAACAATGCAATGAATAAACTGCATCAACTAATGGACAAAACAACCAGCCAGTAGCAAAATGGCAGGATCAAATTCACACGTAATAATATTAACGTAAAACGTAAATGGCCTAAATGCCCCAAATCAAAAGACACAGACTGACAAACTGGATAAAAAGTCAAGACCCATCAGTGTAGTGTATTCAGGAGACCCATCTCAAGTATAAAGACACATATAGACTCAAAATAAAGGGATGGAAGAAGATTTACCAGCAAATGGAGAGAGAGAGAGAGAGAGAGAGAGAGAGAGAGAGAGAAGGCAGATGTTCAGATGTTGTAATCCTAGTCTTGGATAAAATGGACTTTAAACCAACAAAGATTAAAAAGAGACAAGGGCATTACATAATTGTAAAGGATCAATGCAACAAGAAGAGCTAACGATCTTAAATATATATGCACCCAATATAGGAGCACCCAGATACATAAAGCAAGTTCTTAATGATCTGCAAAGAGACTCAGATGCCCACACAATAATAGTGGGGGACTTTAACACTACACTGTCAATATTAGATAGAGCAATGAGACAGAAAATCAACAAGGATATCCAGGACTTGAACGCAGATCTGGACCAGGCGGATCTAATAGACATCTACAGAAGTCTCCACCCCAAATCCACAGAATATACATTCTTCTCAGCACCACATCACACTTACTCTACAATTGACTACATAATTGGAAGTAAATCAGTCCTCAGCAAATGCAAAAGAAGAGAAATTCAGAACAACCAGACTCTCAGACCACAGAGCAATCAAATTAGAACTCAGGATTAAGACTCACTCAAAACCACACAACTACATGGAAACTGAACAACTTGCTTCTGAATGACGACTGGATAAACAATGAAATGAAGGCAGAAATAAAGATGTTCTTCAAAACCAATAAGAATGAAGACACAACATACCAGTATCTCTGGGACACATTTAAAGCAGTGTCTAGAGGGAAATTTATATAGAAATAAATGTCCACATGAGAAGCAAGGAAAGATCTAAAATCGATACCCTATTGTCACAATTAAAGGACCTACAGGAGCAAGATCAAAAAAATTCAAAAGCTAGCAGAAGACAAGAAATTACTAAGATCAGAGCAGAACTAATGGAGATAGAGAAACAAAAAACCCTTCAAAAAAATCAATAAACCCAGGAGCTGGTTTTTTGAAAAGATCAACAAAATAGATTGCTAGCCAGACTAATCAAAAAGAAAAGAGAGAAGAATCGAATAGATGCAATAGAAAATGATAAAGGGGATATCACCACTGATTCCACAGAAATACAAACTACCAATAGATTACCACAAACAACTCTATACACATAAACCAGTATATCTGGAAAAAATGGATAAATTACTGAACACTTACATCCTCCCAAGACTAAACCAGGAAGAAGTTGAATCCCTGAATAGACCAATAACAAGGTCTCAATTGAGGTGGCAATTAATAGCCTACCAACAAAAAAGAGTCCAGGTCCAGATGGGCTTACAGCTGAATTCTATTATATGTACAGAGAGGAGCTGGTACCATTCCTTCTGAAACTATTCCAAACAATACAGAAAGAGGGAATCCTCCCTAACTCATTTTATGAGAACAACATCATCCTGATACCAAAACCTGTCAGAGACACAACCAAAAAGGAAAACATCAGGCCAATATCCATGATGAACATCAATGCAAAATTCTTCAATAAAATACTGGCAAACCGAATCCAACAGCAAATCAAAATGCTTATGCATTACAAGTAGGCTTCATCCCAGGGGTGCAAGGTTGGTTCAACATATGCAAATCTGTAAACATAATCCTTCACATAAACAGAACCAAAGACAAAAACCATATGATCATCTCAACAGATGAAGAGAATGCCTTCAAAAAAAATTTAACAGCCCTTTATGCTAAAAACTCTCAGTAAACTAGGTATCGATGGAATGTATCTCAAAATAATAAAAGCTATTTACGAGAAATCCACAGCCAATATCATACCGAATGGGCAGAAACTGTAAGCATTTCATTTGAAAACTGGCACTAGACAAGGATGCCGTCTCTCCCCATTCCTATTCAGTATGGTATTGGAAGTTCTAGCCAGAGCAAGCAGACAAGAAAAAGAAACTAAGGGTATTCAATTAGGAAAAGAGGAAGTCAAACTGTCTCTATTTGTAGACAACATGATTGTATATTTAGAACACCCCATCCTTTCGGACCAAAATCTCCTTAGGCTGATAAGCAACATCAGCAAAGTCTCAGGATACAAAATCAATGTGCAAAAATCACAAGGATTCCTATACACCAATAACAAACAAACAGAGAGCCAAATCATGAGGAAACTCCCATTCACAATTGCTACAAAGAAAATAAAATACATAGGAATACAACTAACAAAAGATGTAAAGGACCTCTTCAAGGAGAACTACAAACTACTGCTCAAGGAAATAAGAGAGGACACAAACAGATGGAAAAACATTCCATGCTCACGGTTAGGAAGAATCAATATCATGAAAATGGCCATACTGCCCAAAGTAATTTATAGATTCAATGCTATCCCTGTCAAGCTACCATTGACCTTCTTCACAGAACTGGAAAAAAATGACTTTAAACTTAATATGGAACCAAAAGAGAACCTGCATAGCCAAGGCAATCCTAAGCAAAAAGAGCAAAGCTGGAGGTATCATGCTATCTGACTTCAAACTATACTACAAGGCTACAGTAATCAAAACAGTGTGGTACTGGTACCAAAACAGAGACATAGACCAATGGAACAGAACAGAGGCTTCAGAAGTAATGCCACCCATCTAAAAACCATCTGATCTATGACAAACCTAAGAAAAACAAGCAATGGGGAAAGGATTCCCTGTTTAATAAATGGTGTTGGGAAAGCTGGCTAGCCATGTGCAGAAAGCTAAAACTGGACCCCTTCCTTACACCTTACACTAAAATTTACTCCAGATGGATTAAAGATTTAAGCATAAGACCTAACACCATAAAAACCCTAGAGGTAAACCTAAGCAATACCATTCAGGACATAGGCATAGGCAAGGACTTCATGACTAAAACACCAAAAGCAATGGCAACAAAAGCCAAAATAGACAAATGGGATCTAATTAAACTTAAGAGTTTCTGCAGAGCAAAAGAAACAATCATTAGTGTGAACCAGCACCCAATGGAATAGG
>CAUYLG010062511.1:0-39955 GCA_963573385.1 Cacajao melanocephalus | reverse complement strand
CTTTGCATTGGGTTAGAACATGTTCTTTTAGCTCAGAGAAGTTTCTTATTATCCACCTTCTGAAGCCTGATTCTGTCAATTCATCACACTCATTCTCCATCCAGCCTTGTTCCCTTGCTGGTGAGGAGTTGTGATCCCTTGTAGGAGGAGAGGCATTCTGGTTTCAGTTGTTTTCATCCTTTTTGTGCTGGTTTCTTCCCATCTTTGTGGATTTATCCACCTGTCATCTTTGTAGTTATTGACTTTCCGATTGGGTCTCTGAGTGGACATCCAGTTTGTTGATGATGAAGTTATTTCTTTCTGTTTCTTAGTTTTCCTTCTAACAGTTAGGCCCCTCTGCTATAGGACTGCTGAGGTCCACTACAGGCCCTGCTTACCTGCAGGGCTGCAGGGATCACCTGCAGCGGCTGCAGAACAGTAAGGTTGCTGCCAGGTTTTTCTTCTGCTATCTTTGCCCCAGAAAGATACCCACCAGATGTCAGTCTGAGCTCTCTTTTATGAGGTGACTCTTTGGATATATCGGGGTCAGGGAGCTGCTTGCGGAGACAATCTGTCCTTTACAGAAGCTCAAGTGCTGAGCTGTGAGCTCCATTGTTCATTCAGAGCTACTGGGCAGGTAGGTTTAAATCTGCTGTAGCAGAACTCATAAACCCATTTTGGTTTTGTTTTCTTTTTCCCAGGTGCTCTGTCCCAGGGAGTTAGGGTTTTATTTATGAGTTTCTGTTGTGCTGCTGCCTTTTTTCAGGGCTGCCCTGCCCAGCGAGGAGGCTGTCACTGTCTGCCTGCAGAGGCTTTGCTGAGCTGCTGTGGGCTCTGCCCAGCTGCCATGTGAACTTCCCTGCAGTCCTGTTTATACGGGTATAGTTAGAACTGCCTCAGCAATGGCGGCCCACCTCTATAATGGTGGAATTTCTGTAATGGCGGGCTGCCTCAGCAATGGCGGGCTACCTCAGCAATGGTGGACTACCTCTGTAGTGGTGGACTGCCTCAGTAATAGTGGATGCCCCTCCCCCACAGAGCTGGACCATCCCAGGTTCAGCCGTGCTTGCTGTGAAACTCTCAATCCAGAGCATTTCAGATTGCTGTTTTTTTCTGGGAGTGGGACCAGCTAAGCCTGATCACCTGGCTCCCTGCCTCAGAGCCCTTTTTTTTTTTTTTTTTTAGTTGAACGGTCGACTCTGTCTCCCAGGTGTCCCAGTTGCCTGTTGAAATGGCACCGGGATCTGTGTGATTTCCCATGCAGCAACCCACTGCGCTGGCTGAAACAGTTGCACTAGGATTCCTGGCACTTTTTTGCCTGGGAATCTCCTGGCCTGGCTCCCTGTTTCAGTCCCCTTTTTTATCAGTTGAATGGGTGACTCTGTCTCCCAGGAGCTCCAATCGCCAGCTAAAACAGCGTCCGGACCCGTGTACTTTGTGCGGAGAACCGCCATGTGGGTTGCCAGCCAAAACGGCTGTGCCGGCCAAAATAGCCGCACTGGAGACTCGTGGGGCTCCTCCACCTGGGAATCTCCTGGGCTGTGGGCCATAAAAATCCGTCTGGAAATGCGGCATACACTCACCCTCCACGCTTTCGCTGGGAGCTGCAATCCTGAGCTGCTCCTAATCAGCCATCTTGGATCCCTCTCTAAATTCTTTTATCTATAGTTATTGAGGATAGAAACAGACTCAAAATAATGGATGAAACAATAATAAAAAGAACCCTGAAGGTAAATCAATCATGATAATGTGGTAGATTGTGTTATTCTTTGAAATTATTTACAACACTATGATAAATGCAAACAAGCATACATAGATACATGGTCCCAGAGAAGAACTATGAGCAGTTCATGATGGGTTCTCTTTATTCTGATATTAGGAGGAGAATGCTTTGATCAGTGAAATACGAGTGAGCCAGATGTATGATATAATACGTTTGGAGAGGCATCACAAAGTTACACCCGTTCTCTTGCTTTTTACTCCCGCCAGGAGGACAGCATGTTGCAAAAGGTGCCTTCTTGATTTTCAGGACACACAGATCAGAATCACAGGGTACCCAAAGAAACCAACATATAATATTGGCCAGAAACAGCAATGATTATGATCAACTAAAATTTGGGGTCTTTTTACTACTGCAAAGGTGCCTCTTATGCATCAGATGCATTTTATTTTATTTTGAGATTGCTACTGGCCTTGAGTTAGTCTGTTGTCCTATAATGTTTACATTCTACCCAGAAAAAAAAAGTTTTGTGCATTTATGGCAGATATCTTCCTGGTCATTCAACTCCCTTATATTTGAATGTCTGATTGTGAATGGCTGTTTTGCTTTGGAGTGATTTGTAGTTATTGAAACACACTATTTGAATGAAAATCCTCTCAGAAGTAAACACTGAAAACAGTGTTTCAATGTAATTGTGGGTTTTACTTTTGATGTAGCCTTTTGCCTCAAAAATGTTGTTGAATTTCTGGCAAGGAGAAGCCACATTATTACTTGTGCTAAAGCCTTACTGTATGTTTTGATATTGTTGCCCTTTTGAAATTATATTGAGTTTGCAGTTATATGTTGCTCTCAGGGCTGATAATCATCCTTTTTAAGCTCCACATGTTAAAGGTACACAGCCTGGTGAGATCTATCTACTAATATGCTAATAAGGTATTATGGGGAAAAACAGTGTTTTAGAATCAAATATACGTCAGAAGAAAACAATCTTAGAGAACTTCTCTTTTGGCAAGAAGCAGAACCAAATATATTAGTTGGCTTAACACCATAATAAGAAATAGACATGTTGGCGTAACACCAGTTGGCATCTGCAATATCTTATGAGAAGGAAAGAGCTAATTTGACATCACTTTGGCAAAGAAACATAATATGTTTTGCAAAGCATCCCAAAGGAAAGCAACTGACCTTATGAATATTAACAGTTACCCCCAAGAAAAGACTATACATTTTGAAGCAAATTTGAAGATAAGATGGTACTCTCTACAGTGGTACAACAACATGAAAATACAGGGACCGGAAACAGCTCTGAGGTTAGGTGACAATGAATCTACCTCAAGTGAAATACAATTAAGTTACTTCTAATTCTGGAGCTGTTTACAGTGATATAACAAGTATTTTTAAAAAAACATTTTTGGTACATATAGTTACAAACTACTGCTATTATTTTTTAAAGCTGACTTCTCAGAACAGTTGATTATACTTTATATAGATACTCTAAATAGTGCTGTTCGAACTTAATGAGCATATACGTCACCTGGAGATCTTGTTAAAATGTAGATCCTGATTCATTAATCTGGGATGGAATCTGAGATTCTGCATTTCTAACAAGCTCCAAAGTGATGCTGATGCTTTTGGTTCATGGACCACGCTCAAGTAATGAGGTTCTAAACCATAATAACATTTATTACCAAGTTAAATGTCTGTCTTTATCAGTGACCTGAGTGTTCATTTAAGGAAGATCTTGGGCATTTTGCACTGTCAAAAGTAACTCAGTATGTATTTGTCAAAACAATAGACAAGTGATTTATCTACCTTATCAATGTGCTATATAAAAGAAACAGAAAATAGATAATCTAATGTCCAATATTCTACAACTTAACATTTACCTTTTACCTTGTTTGCCAGGAATGCCTTTACCAAGATCAACTGACATATAAATTTTAATTACATTTTGCTCTTGCTTCTTATTATTTATATAAGTGATTTTTAAATTTTTATTTATTTATTTATTTTTTGAGACAGAGTCTTGCTGTGTCGCCAGGCGCCAAGCTGGAGTGCAGTGTCGCAATTTCTGCTCACTGCAACCTCCACCTACTGGGTTCAAGCAATTATCCTGCTTCAGCCTCCCAAGTAACTGGGACTACAGGCATGCACCACCACACCCAGCTAATATATAAGTGATTTTTATATCGCTACAATAGATAACTGCCTTGTGAAAATTTAAGAAAGATTAACAATATTGCTTTAACTTCAGATATTTTATCTTATTTGCCAGTGAAACATGAAGGAGATAAAGAGAGAATGAGAGAAACTGATATAATCTTAAGAAATATCAATAATCTTAAGATTAATTTTAATAAATATCAGTATAGCAGTACTGTTTCCCCTTCAATCACATTTATTTTGATTATTTCCTAGGACAGGAATCTTCAAAAATATTTATTTTCCTTTCCTTTAAAACAGAATATATATTCTAAGAGAAAAAGTAATTCCATGCATTTCAAGTGATTATTTGTATTTCTTTAAGAAATAAATTATTTGTATGTATGTGTATTTTGTGGATTCACTTTGTTATGCTATAAACTGAAATGAAAGAAAGTTGTACTACCTAAGAGACCAAGTGAAAGTGAGAACAACAGCAGTTAATCAATTTTGAAAGATGTCATATGACAAAGAATTAAAAACTGTCTGTGAATACTTTATACAGAACATAATTCACATAGTGAAAGTAAGAATTGACTATTTCTGAAATTAAATGAGCATATTCAGAGTTCTTATGCAAGTAACCAGAAAAAAATCTAATTGATATTTTATCCGTATTGTATCTTATTAACTTCTGATTTACACTTTTTTAAAAGACACATACACACACACACACACACACGCACACAATATCTTATAAAACTTTTGAGATAAGTGAACTACATTGTAGACATAGTTTTACACACACACACACACACTATATGATAATTGAGGTAGTGTACATTATTTTAAATCACTATTGGATGAAATTAATAATATTTTTGCACATCGATTATGTATTTTTTTATTCCAGCAATGGAGACAATATTTTTGTATTAAAACAAAATTAAATATCTAAAAAATGCTTGAGTTTAGCCATATAGTAATCAAAAGATACGGTATCTTAAGAAACACTTTCAGAAAAAAATTAAAAGGATGTGCAACTAAACAAAGTATGTTGTAGCTATTCCTCCTAAAAATTTAATTATAGCTTTTTAAATTGTACATTCAATAACAGTGGTCAAACTGAACTTGCTTTTATGTTGCCTAGAATAAAAACTATTCTTCAAAGTTTTTCTAATTAACAAATTTTGTTTTATTATCTATTTGATCCTGAAATAAGTTTTGTTATATATTTATGACCAAATATATATATCACATATATGTGATATATATATTAGGTATATGTAATATCATATATCTGTGATACATATATAAAGTGTTTCATATGTATGAAAATGTTTCATACAAATCATATACATCACATATATGTGATATATATGTGATATATATATCATATATATATCACATATATATCACATATATATCATATATATATCACATATATATATCCAAAACTTATTTCAGGATCAAATAGACAATATATATGTAAATATTCAGAAAAGAGAACATTTTTCCTGCATTCCTCTACATGAGAAAGTATTTTCTGCAAACAGTCCTCACTGTTACCATGTGTTTGATGGCCCACGGAGCTGCAGTGAGTTAACAGAAAGGCTTAGTGTAGGAAAGAGGCTGCCCACGAGAAACCCCACCTCACTCTTCTTCCTCTTGTGGATGTGCTTGTCAGGAGATCATACACTTTGTTCTGCTCTTCACTGCCTTAGGGTTGAGAGAGGCAAGAGTACTACTGGAGGGACCCACAGCTTTCCTGGCTACTATGACTGGTTGGTTCAGTCTATATAATTCAGGAGATGAGAATAAGGGCACATTTAAAATTGCTATAAATATTTTATCACATTTAATAAAGTTTTTAATGATGAATATTTTGGTCTCTATGCTCCTTAGTCCTTTGACTTTTAAAATTGACCCAGAACACAGTTTTGGTGCTTTTTAGTAGACTCTCTTTCTTTCTCGAATTAAAGCCCACCAACTTTAAAGTCATCTTTTTTTGTCATATTCACTCACATTTTGTATTTTATATTCAGTACACAGATACACTTTTATTTTAGTATTTGTCGTGTATTAAATTATTATAAAATATATTATTAAAACAGCCATTAAAATATTCTATAGCTAGAAATCAATATATCTCAGAAGTACAATCTTTTTCAAGGTGGATTATTTAAATTGAGTAGCTTATTTTAATTATTCAAACAGTGATGGAGTTTAGATATCATTATCCAAAATAGAAGCAAGCTTAATTACTATGTGATAAACAGTTCAGTAACTATAAAATGAAATAAATGGGGAAAATGATACATATTGAAGAAGGTTTTTTTATAATTTATTTTTCTGTATAAAGAGAAAGATAATTCAATCACTGGCTTTATCTGTCACAAAATATCCCATTAAAGGCTTCAAGTATGGTACCCAAAGTTTTATGTCTACATCAATAATATGATATACTAAGTAACTCTTGGGGGAAAAAAGTAATTTTTCATTTACTTCTTTCTTATGACTGTAGTACTAATAGTGAGCATTTTATAGTCCACTCGTTTTGCAAAACATGTCAATTTAGTTGAAGATTTAGGAACTCAAGAAGCATCTAGTTATAATATGACTGGCTTGTTGTTTAGAAGGTTTGCTTATATACATTATACCCTAGTGTTAGAGTTTTTCCTTGGTCTTAATTAATTAAGAGAAAGAAGTGGAGGAATTAGTTCAAGCCAAATGCCACAAACCTCTGTTATTTTTTAAATGGAGAAATACAATTTCATGTTCAATCGGGTAAAACAAGTGAAGGTAAAATGATAAACTCACAGCCACTAAAAAGATTTTAATTGTATGTACAATAATAGTAATTTTAAAAATTACCAGAAATAATTTCTGGTATATATTTTAATTGCAGGTAGTTTATATCCTTAAGCTATTTAAATAATTTCATGCATCTTAACTGAATTATTCACATTACCTAAAAAAAATTTCTGCAGGAAAATAAAGTAACATTTTGAGAAGAAAAATAACGTCAGTAGAAAAAAAACTATGCAAACTAAATCCAAGGAATATTGAGAGATTAGAAAGTGAGTAAGGGTGTTAATTTCATCTCTTTCCCCCTTTAAGGCAACACTTGATCACAACTTTTAAATAACTGAAGTAAAATCATTTTGAGAGAGCACATTATCATCATTAGAATAATCAACCTCAAGTGATTAATCCCATAAGTTTTGAAGCATGGCTTATATTTAAAAAAAAAAATACAAAACAAAAATGAATCTTAAAGCCAAAATGTGGTATCCATATTAGCAAAATAGTAAAATAATTAAATTTTAAAATCACCATAATTTTGACACTAAGGAACAAGAATGTCCACGGGAAGCATTGGTGCTTTTTGATCTCTTCTGTCTTTTCTCTGTCTTTTTCTTCTTTTCTTATCTGGAAAAATGTATTTTACCTTCTGAAATACTTACAAGTGCTTTGAATCACTTACATAATAACCATGAAATACGTTTTTCAAAATCTCTGAACTTTTTTAGAGGAGGAGTTATAGAAATACTTTAAATTTTACCTTTCATATTTTATTGCATTAATAATAATTGACGTTACTAAGCCAAATAGACATAGCTTTCACAGAACCAATCTTCACAATTATTGAAATATTTTGTAATTTTTTGGCTATGATAAAAATAACTTCAATGCATCACCTATTTAAATTACACCATACACTGTGCTAAGCACATTTTTTCCCCTTTTATCCTCTGACTTTTTAAAATTTTTATTTATTGTACTTTAAGTTCTGGGGTACATGTGTAGATCTCTCAGGTTTGTTGCATAGGTTCACATGTCATGGTGGTTTGCTGTCTCCATCCCTCTGTCACCTACATCAGATATTTCTCCTGGTGTTATTCCTCCACAACCTCCCTGCCCCCCATTGTCCCTCCCCTAGCCCCCCATCTCCCCAACATACCCCAGTGTGTGATGTTCCTCTCCCTGTGCCCATGTGTTCTCATTGTTCAACACCCACCTATGAGTGAGAACATGCAGTGTTTGGTTTTCTGTTCTGTCCGTTTGCTGAGAATGATGGTTTCCAGATTCATCCATGTCCCTACAAAGGACATGAACTCAAATCGTTTTTTATGGCTGCATAGTATTCCGTGGTGTATATGTGCCACATTTTCTTTGTCCTGTCTGTCATTGATGGGCATTTGGGTTGCTTCCAAGTCTTTGCTATTGTAAACAGTGCTGCACTGAACATGTGTCTTTATAATAGAATGATTTATAATCCTTTGGCTATATACCCAGTAATGAGATTGCTGGGTCAAATTGAATTTCTATTTCTAGGTCCTTGAGGAATTGCCACACTGTCTTCCACAATGGTTGAACTAATTTACACTTCCACCAACAGTGTAAAAGCATTCCTATTTCTCCACATCCTCTCCAGCACCTGTTGTCATCTGATTTTTTAATGATTGCCATTCTAACTGGCAAGTGATGGTATCTCAATGTGGTTTTGACTTGCATTTCTCTAATGACCAGTGATGATGAGCTTTTTTTCATACGTTTGTTGGCTGCATAAATGTCTTCTTTTGAAAAGTGTCTGCTCATGTTCTTTGCCCAGTTTTTGATGGAGTTGTTTGTTCTTTAAAAAAATGTTTATCTAATATCTTATTCCTGAAGTAAACTTGATTGTCCTTTTTATATATTTCTAAATCAGTTTGCAAAGATTAATATTTTTGTATCTTGGTTTATAAATGGAAATGGTCTGTAAGTTTTCTTTCTCAAAGTATCCTTAGAGTATCTTGACATTCCAGTTGAGCTAATAATCTTAAATGTTTGATACAGTTCACCTTTGAGGATACTGGAGTCATTTCTCTTTCCGGTAATATTTTAAATGTGGATTCTGGTTTTTTTTTTTTAACACAGTTATAAGGCTATTTACATCTTGGTAAATTTATTAGCATGTTTTCCATAACTTATGGCTTTTTATATGTTGCCTAATATATATTTAGTGTCTGTAGGATCTTAGATGGTAATACCTTTTCTCTCTCTGAAATTGATAATTTTTACCTTTGTCTTATTTCTTATTTTCCATATCATTCTACTTAGGGGTTTATTAATTTCATTATCTTTTCAAAGAACAAGGTTCTGGCTTTGATAATTCTTTCTTTGACATTGGTTTCTATTTCATTGATTTTTGTTTTTATTGTTATTATTTCCTTTTATCTACATTTAGTTTATCTTTATCTCTTTTCTAACATCTTGAGCTAGATTCATAACTTATTAATTTTTTAGTCCTATCCTTTTTCCCATCTATAAAATTGAAGCTGTAAATTTATAACTTTAGTTGCTTTTCATAACCTTGATATATAGAATCTTAGCTTTTAATTAAAAATATTTTCTTATTTTCTTGTAATTTATTCATTGACCTATGGGTTGTAAATAATATATCTCTTAATTTCCAAAAATTGTGGCAAGATATTATTGTTATTGATTTCTGTCTTTATTCTACTATGATCAGACATTTTCTGTAGTATTTTAATAATTAAAATGTATTGGGATTTTCTTTGGTCAGTTTTTATAAATACTTTAGGTATTCTTGGAAATAATTTGCATTCTATGGTTGTGGGGTACAACAAACCATATGTTTTATCGAGTCAAATTTGTTAACCCTTTTGTTTAAATCTTCTATGCCTTATTATATTTTTCCTGTCTTTTCTGTGATATTGAGAAAGTTAATTTAAAAACCTCTATAATAATTATGAATTTCTTCTTGTAGTTATATCAATTTTGTTTAGAATATTTTCAAATGATTATATTAGTTGCATACAATTTTAGAAGTATTTTATCTTACTGGTGAACTGAACATTCTATTCTTAAAATGTGCCTCACTTTATTCCTTTTCATGCTTGTTGTTAAGTTTACTCAGTTTGAAATAATGTATTTATTTCAGTTTTTTTTTTTTACATGGTACAGTTTAAGAAACAATTTTACTTTGAAGTAACCTCTCTGTATGTTTTATATACAAACGTGTCTTTTATTATAATCTTACAATCTTTGTCTTTTCATTGAAGTTTCCGATTTATTTACATTGAATGTAATTATTAAGCTTTTTGAGTTTAACTCTACAATTTTCTTTATGTTACCTATTTCCCAAACTTGCTTTGTTAAAAAATGTCTTTCTGTTTGCTTTCCATTTGTAGATTACTTTATATTATTCCATTTTGTTTACTATTTATTTGGAATTCATACATTATTGTACTTGCTATTAATGGCTATGCTAGAGGCTATTAAAAACACATTTGACTTACTAAATCTAATATTAATTAGTACTTTTAGTCTTCTATCCTTCTCCCAGGCAATGCAAAGATCTTAGAACACTTTAAAATCAATCTATCTATGTATGAATCTCTGTTTTATCCATCTATACGGATGTCTACATGTATGTGAATATGTATCTATGTATCTGTACATGATTATTGTTCCTAATGTCTGTAGTATAAAAATTTCCTCATTATACTTTCACTCTTATTTTCACTGGGTGTGGAATTTAATGTTAGTAGCTATATATTTTTTTGCACATTTGATATGGCTTGGCTCTGTGTCTGCACCCAAATCTCACCTTGAATTCTATTCCCTATAATCCCCACAGGTCAAGGGTAGGACCAGGTGGAGGTAATTGACCAGGTGGAGGTAATTGAATCATGGGGGTGGTTTTCCCCATGCTGTTCTAATGATAATTAGTGAGGCTCACTAGATCTGATGGTTATATAAGCCTCTGGCATTTCCCGTGCTTGCGCTCATTCTCTTTCTTGCTGTCCTGTGGAGGGGTGCCTTCCGTCCTGTTTCCTGAGGAACCCCTGTACCCGCCAGTCGTGTGGAACTGTGAGTTAAATTCCACCTCTTTTCTTTATAAATTGACCAGTCTTGGGCAGTTCTTTATATCAGCATGAAAATGAACTAATACAATATAGAAAATACTAATTTATTTCCCTTGGTTCCATTGTTTCTGTTAAGAAATCAGCTTTAAAGAAAATTTAGCTCTTTGTATTTTGTATTCTTCTATTTTACCATGAGGTAAATTTATTTAATTGTGCAAATTTATTTAATTCAGTGTGCTTTGGGAATAATTGGATGTTTGAATCAGTAAAATGATGTCTTTCGTTAGCTTTGGAAAACTCTTGGTTAATACTACTTTTGTTTCATATAATTCTCTCTTTCTGAAGTTCTAAGTACACGTATGTTGGAACTTCACACTGTGTCCAGTATCTCTCTCTTACCCAGTCTTCTTTCTTTCTCTCCACTATGCCTAATTCTCAATAAATATTTTCTGATGTAACTTACAGTTTTCTAATTATCTCTTCAGCTGTGTCTAATTTACTATTAAACCCATCTTGTTTTAAAATTTTAGCTCTTGTATTTGTAAATTACAGATTTTAGGTTTTTTAAAGCTGCAAAATAATTTTTATAGTTTTGTTTTCTGCTATAATATTCAAACTCTTGAATAAAACAAGCAGTTATTTAAAAGTTTGTCTAATAATTACAATATATTCAATCTCCCTTTCAATCTATTATTAATTTTAAAATATTTTTTATAAAATTTAGTGTTATTTTTCCTTCGCTATCTCATTTTTATGTTTGTTGAATATTATATTTGAAAATTGTTTATGGACATAATCTGAGGTCTAGAATGGTGTTTTTTTCTTCTGAAGAGGATTTTATTGGTGGCCTCTCTTCCATATTTTCTAGTTTTTCCATTTGTCCTTAACAGGAGAGTTAGTACTCTGTTAGAGAAAATGCAGCTTTTAAATATTATTTGACCTTTAAAAGGATCAATATTATTTATGAATAATATTTATATAAATATTATATATAAATATATAAATATTATTTATCCTTTTAAAATATTTATATATAAATATATAAATATTATTTATCCTTTTAAAATATTAATTGACATCTGTCTGTGTCCACTTTCTACAATTACCCTAAGCTTAGCAGTTTCTTGAAAACTCCAACAATGATCAAATGAAGTGATTCAGTGATTTCCTTTGTACATTATTTAGATGTTCTAAAATGTATTTTTTAGGTCCAGAAGTAGTATTGCTTTATCATTGTTGAACTAAATTTCAAATGTATTAGCCAAGGACTATTTTCATTTGAAATTAATTGTTACTGAGTTCTGTATGATAGCTATTGGCAATGTTTGTTGAAGCCATTTTTAGGGGTGTGCTATTGAGGACATATAATTATACTAAAGAAGGTGTTTCTCTTCCTATCAGCTGGTGTACATAATTTGTCTAAAAACTTGGCTCAGGATTTCTAACCTCTATAGTAGGGAGGTTATATGTTGCAGTGGCAAGAAACAGGTGTTGTCTCAAGAATGTTTTGAAGTCAGGACTTATCCTCTCATTAGCTGTTTTACATTGGACACGTTCATTATCCTTTTTAAGCCTCAGTTTTCTAGGTTGTTAAATGGGAATGGACAGTGGCTATTCATGAAATTTACATAATGATAAAATAAGATCATGCATATTAAGTACTTGAAACACTGCCTAGCACTCTTTATTCAGTAGAGCTAACCTGTTCATTTTATTTTGATGATAGGGCCTTATTATTTGCCATTTAAGAATGGGGATTGATTAAGGCAGACCTCCTCTCTGGCTCTGATTATTTAGGTAGTACTTATGTAAACACGTATTTCTGCAGAGCACATACAGAGCAATCTCTAGCTCAAGCTGTACCTCACTATAACTTTCACCAGAGTTACTTTCAAGGTTTGACATCCTGATTGTATATATGTACAATTGTCCTGAAACCCAATTTAGAGCTTAAATTTATGCATGTTTCATCTGGCATTGTCTATCCTGGATTATTTTATCTGTTACAAAAGTATCATGTTTGCCCACAAATAACAATGTGTTTGTTCAGGTCATTGATAAAAAAATGTTAGATTTAGTAGAACCAAGGTGATATTGCAATATGTTCTATGTAACATAATCTGGCTTGAAAATCTTAATATGCTTTTAACAAAAAGAAGCAAATTTAATGTGGCATGAGCCATCACTGGTGGTTCATCAGATCATTATAGTCTTTGCTAAGGGTGAATGAACTTTCATGTTTACTGATTCCTCCAGATGTTTCCTGGGTATCAAGTCAGTGGGTTAACTTGTAGTTTTTATAATCTGAAGACTGGGGCATCATTTGACTATTTGCAAAATTTTGATGCTCTGGAATTTTGCTAGAATTTTCCACAGGTTATTGCTATAAGATTCTGCGTACACTTCCCACAGTATGATCATTTGTGGCTGAGATAATTGCACTTATTTAAAGGAATCTTGTGGGTTTTTTTGGGTACACATTCATAGATAACCTCAAGCTCAGCTCCCCTTTTAAAAATAGCCAATATTTACACTATGTTTTTTAATTGTTAAAAACTAGTACATATTTTTTGAGATCCATTTTTCTTGATACTATAACGTAAAATTTTGACTGACGAAGATGACATTATCTTCTTCCCAATCTTTGTCATGAAAGAAATCATTTTTGATGAGAAGAAATGATAGGTTTGGGGTGTGTGTGTGTCTTTCAACAAACTAGTATCTTTCACTTCAGTAGAGCAGTTGTGTCGTAACTCTTCCCATGACAGCCAAGTAGAATTAGATGCATTAAAATCAGAAGAAAGTTAAGATTACAATACAAAATGTTTACATATGTATTAAAACATTAAATATGTACATTATAAAGGACTAAGTCAAATAAGAATTGAATGAGGTGACTTTTTAGAAATCATTATTTTGTCACTATGTTTTATAGACTAACATAATTTTAAAAGTATGAAAGACATTAGCAGGCACCCAATTAAGGATTCTTATTTTTCAGTGGACAAAACAGAATCACAGAGAGGGGAAATAACTTTCCCCCAAATCACATGGTTTTGGTGGTGAGAAGAACAATGTCACTTTCAGTATTTCGACTACTTGCTCTTACAACCAAAAGCTTGCTGTGTGGCAAGACCTGTTTTCCTGGCTTGGCATAAGATTTAGTGAGTGTGTCCCATTCAATCTTACTGTGGGAGGAAAAAAGGCAAAATGAAACTTAAGAAATAATTGCTAAAGTCAGAAAAAAATTCACCAGTTGCTCCTTTTCTTTGATGTTTGAATTTGCAGAATGACCTTTGGGATGAAAGAAATAAAAGATACATTCTAGTAGCACCATGTGTAGAAGAGGCAAGATCAGGCTTGTGGCAATAATATAATGTTCCAAGGACTTAAAGGTTTTTTCATCAATTATCACAGAAAAGTTCAGTTTTTTGTTCTGAACAAAATGAAATGATGGGCTGCAGGAACGAAATAGAAATACTGAACTCCTGAGAACTACTCAAGATATTCCTCATGACCTTTATACTGGGCATAGTAAAATATAACAGCATGACTGGGTAATATGTTTGACTTCCTTTTCTTCTCTATTTAAACCATCTCTGCACTCTTTGTCTTGTCTCTGTCACACACTTTCTCTTCTTTTACCTGTTCAGTGCATTTTCAGAATTCATCTCTGACTTTTTATCTGCATTACTTTTTCTGTTGTTGTTTGAGACATAGTCTCATTCTGTCACCCTGGCTGGAGTGCAGTGGTGGGATCCTGGCTCACTGCAACCTCAATCTCCTGAGTTCAAGAGATTCTCATGTCTCAGCCTCCCAAGTAGCTAGGATTACAGATGCCTGCCACCACACCCGGCTAAGTTTCATATTTTTAGTAGTGATGGGGTTTCACCAAATTGCCCAGGTTGGTCTCAAACCTCTGACCTCAGGTGATCCACCCGCCTTGGCTTCCCAAAGTACTGGGATTACAGGTGTGAGCCACCGCACCTGGCCTTATATGCATTACTTTTTATCTGCATAACTTGTTGCTCACTCAGTGTGTTCCCTTCTGCACTGACACATCTTCAATCTTGATCTCTCACAACTACTCCCGAAAACGTTTCTTTAGTAGCTTGCTATTCTAGAGGAACAGGGAGAGGATACACCAGTGCCTGAGAACTGTGTCTCTGCTCTCAAGCATGTTTCTGTCTTAGAATAATTGCTCTTTTAGTTTTCTAAATGACAAGTGAGGAAAAAAATACAATTTAAGCCAACTGCTGACTTCCACAATGAATTTTATACTGTTTTTAAAAAGTCCTGTTTCCTAAGCCATTATATACAACAAGTAATTTTTATGTCCTCATTAGCAAGTAGGTAGTAAAATTTCAAAGTGAGTGTATCTATAGCAAATATATCAAGCTTTTTTAAAAGTCTGTTTCAAAAGTATTTGTATTTTGGATCCTGAGTTTATATGCCCCCTTTCCTTTTTATATTTACGTTTTATCCTTCAATAGCATTGACAATTGCACTTAGGTTGCAAATAATAGTGAAGAATGAGTTTTTCTCTTTTTGATATACTTAGCAAAGCAATAATATTGGGTATATTGAAAATGACCACATTTTAGTTTAATTATGTGTATTCTCATATCTGTATGGTCAAGTAATTGGTGATAACTATATGACATAGATATTTTGCAGAGATTTGTTATTCAGTCACATAAATAAGCAGTGCCTTCCTAAATCAAAAGACACAGAAGCAAAAGGAAGTACATAACCCAGTGGATTTTATTGTTCATAGCTTCTCCCCAGTTGCCTATTTTATATATAAGATGGAGTCTATTTTATCTCATATATATGTTCCATTTCCTAGTTGGAAAATAAATTCACAGTAAAAGAATGATGATAAAAAATAGCCCCTGCTGTACAATATTTTCCATTTTGACAAGATCCAAAGGAACAATCCAAGCCTTGTTCCATTTTGGAGTCAAAATTATGTTTGTCATTATTTGTTTGTTTCATCGGAGGATCTCTGTTGCACCTCAAATTACAGCAAATACAAAGTCAGTGATTTTGTCTATAAGCACAGTTAACTTGACAAGCCTTTTCAAGGATGCTCAAGTCCAGCTGTCATGATTACATATAATTATAGGCCCTCCAGCCTCTTCTCAAACTTGGGTGAGACAAAATTTATTGTTTTATGAGCATATCATTGTTAATTCCAGAAAGTTTTAGGTAAAAAGTATATCTATTTTTAATCCAAATACCTTCTTCCCTGTAATTGCTCCATTGAGTCGTCTTATTTCCTGCTAAGCTGCACAGGCTCGGTTTAAACTGTCTGACTTGGATGGAGGTGGTTTCTGTTTGTAGAGTGGCCGTTCCATTTTCCCACTTCCTGCCTTCACCAGAGAGGAAGGAGGAGTACATCAAGAGGAGTTTTTGCTCTCCTCTAGATGCACTTAGGAATAGTGAGGTTTCCTCTAAAGGACAGAAAATAAGTGACATAGAGAGAGACAAAGCAAGATAGGGAGAGAAACATATATAAAAGAGATAAACACAGAAAACAGACAGCAGAAGGCAGAGATCAGAAGGGAAGAGATGGCCAGGGGCTGTATGAACATTTGCCAATAGTCCCATAGACTTCTTGCTCTTGATATTTTATTTTTTAAATGCAGCCCTAGGTGAACACAGTTGGGCTATCTCATCACACTGTTGATTCACATTGAGCTTTTACGCAAAACAGCTCCTTTTTAAAAACTAACCCAACAGTAATTTAACTAACATTCATTGAGAGTTGAGTCTGTGACTGATAATCTTTTAAGGTCATTTAATCCAACAACATTCATAAAAGATCAGTACTGTTTTTATTATACCTGTTTTATGGATGAATATATGAAAACACAAAGAGGTTAAATGACTTGTTTCAGTTCATGCGGTGAGTAAGTGGTAGAGCAAAGATTCCAGACCATCTTTCCTGTCCTGAGCTTATGCTCACGTAGTTTTGATAAAGTCTAGACTGTATTTATCTATATTTTATTTTTCATAAATTTGGCCCATTTCATCCCGCTATTTTTAATCTCAACTCACCTATGTGTTGGCTGTTTCTCAGCTTTTTATTAGCAAATAATAAGCAAATCACTTTTTTCTTATTCAAAGCATTCATGGACTCGATAAACAGAATGGCCAAGGATTTAGTATAATGGCTTTCCCTGACCACCTACCCACTACTTGTTCCTTCTCACTAGCAAGTTCTTCTCATTTTATTCTGGTTCACTTTTCTTATAGTTCTTATTACTACCTTTGAGATAAGTGATAAGTAAGGACCTTGATCTTGTGGTTCACTATTTTATCCCCAGCCTCAATCACTTTGCATGGCACGTGAGAGTTACTTAAATGTTATTTACACAAAGGACTTTTGGGAATGGCTCATGAACTATTCACTAGTCATAGTTATTAAAATGTTTAATACTTTTGTTGTAGTGGAGGGAGCACAGAAAGTCAACACCAAGACAAAAGTATGCCAAATTGCAGGGCCTTTATTGCGAGTGGCCACGGAGGACTTGAGTCTCTCCAACCCACGGCCCCGAAAGGAGGGTGTCAAGACCTTTTATACCCGGAAAAACCACCTCAGGAGTGTGGGTGGGGGTGAGGGGCTTCAGACATTCTGAGGGCTAGTAGATTCTGTAAATCACCTTCTGGGCGGAGATGAGGGTGAGGGGCTCCGGACATTCAGAGGGCCAGGGGACTTTTGACATTCTGATTGTTACTTAAGCGGTTCACAAAAGTCAAGATAAGCATTTGTTTACACATTGTCTGGGTAGGGTGGAAATTACAGTCCTTAATTACTTATTCACATTTGGGTTATAGAGAGCAGTTTCAACAGAAAGCCGAGGTATGGTTGAGGTATGCAGGTTTATCGGGCTTTTTACCATGTCACAATAAGACCTAAAACCATAAAAACCCTAGAAGAAAACCTAGGCAATACCATTCAGGACATAGGCATGGGCAGAGATTCATGACTAAAACACCTAAAGCCATGGCAACAAAAGCCAAAATAGACAAATGGGATCTAATTAAACTAAAGAACTTCTGCACAGCAAAAGAAACTATCATCAGAGTGAACAGGCAACCTACAGAATGGGAGAAAATTTTTGCAGTCTGCGCATCTGACAAAGGGCTAATATCCAGAACCTACAATGAACTTAAACAAATTTACAGAAAAAAAACCAAACCACCCCATCAAAAAGTGGGCAAAGGATACGAACAGGTGTTGTAACTGAGCGAGGGCGAAATCACCACTGAGACAAAGACTAGACCAAATTACAGAGTCTTTATCGCCAGCGGCCACGGAGGACTCGCGTCTCTCTAACCCGTGGCCCTGAAAGGAGGGTGTCAAGACCTTTTATGCCCATAAACCACCTCCTGGGTGGAAGCGAGGGCGAGGGGCTTTGGACATTCCGAGGGCCAGGGGACTTTAGACATTCCAGTTGTTACTTAAGTGGTTCACAGAAGTCAAGATAAGCATTAGTTTACACATTGGGTAGGGTGGAAAATTACAGACCTTAGTTACTTATTGCAAGTCTTAGTTTTTCTTAAAATGGCGCAGGGGCCAAAATGGTGTTGGTTTGGACTGCTTGCCTGTCACATTAGGGTTACAGAGAGCAGTTTCAACGGAAAGCCGAGGTATGGTCGAGGTATGCAGTTTATGGGGCAGTTACCATGTCACACAGGAACTTCTCAAAAGGAGACATTTATGCAGCCAACAAACATGAAAAAAAGCTCATCATCACTGGTCATTAGAGAAATGCAAATTAAAACCACATTGAGGTACCATATCATGCCAGTTAGAATGGCAATCATTAAAAAGTCAAGAGACAACAGATGCTGGAGACGATGTGGAGAAATAGGAATGCTTTTACACTGTTGGTGGGAGTGTACATTAGTTCAACCATTGTGGAAAACAGTGTGGTGATTCCTCTAGGATCTAGAACTAGAAATACCATTTGACCCAACAATCCCATTACTGGGTATACACCCAGAGAATTATAAATCATTCTGTTATAAAGACACATGCACATGTATGTTTATTGCAGCACTGTTCACAATAGCAAAGACTTGGAACCAATCCAAATGCCCATCAATGATAGACTGGATAATGAAAATGTGGTATATATACACCATGGAATACTATGCACCCATAAAAAAGGGTGAGTTCATGTCACCCTTTTTTATGGGTGAAGCTGGAAACCATCATTCTCAGCAAACTAACACAGGAACAGAAAGCCAAACACCGCATGTTCTCACTCATAAGTGGGAGTTGAACAATGAGAACACATGGACACAGGGAGGGGAACATCACACACCGGGGACTGTTAGGGGGTGGAGGGATAGGGGAGGGATAGCATTAGGAGAAATACCTAATGTAGACAACAGGGTGATGGATGCAGCCAACCACCATGGCACGTGTATACCTACACACAGAACAACAAACCTGCATGTTCTGCACATGTACCCCAGAACTAAAGTACAATTAAAAAAAAAAAGATCAGGACAAAAAAGCATATAATAATACCCCATATCAGTGTCTGTGGCTAAGAGCTAGCCTCTTCTAGCTCTTATGAACTTGCAATCAGATACTGGGCAGGGATACAGTCATCTGAATGCTTGATTAGGGTTGCAGGATCAATCAAGTTAGTTCACTCACAAGGCTGGCAAGTTGGTGGAGGCTTTTTCTCCTCTCCAGGTAGGCCTCTTCATAGGGCTGTTTAAGTGGAGTAGTGTGGAGACTGGTTTCCCCCAGAGCAAGCAATCAAAGAGAATCAGAAGGAAAGCTGCAATCAGTGCCTTTGTGACCTAGCCTCAGACGTCACACACATTTGGCTGTATTCTTTTGGTAAAACACAGCAGCCCTGATTCAAAGGGCTGGTGCAGACCACCAGAGGTGAGAATCTTTGGGGATCATCTTAGAGCCTGGCTACCAAGGATCCCAACATCTTTTTCTTTCCTCTGAGACAAGGTCTTGCTATGTTGCCCAGGCTGGAGTGCAGTGGCTATTCAAAGCCTCCAACTCTTGGGTTCAAGCAATTCTCCTGCCTCTGCCTCCTGAGTAGCTGGAACTACAGGCATACACCACCTTGCCAGGCTAATCCTAACATCCTGGTTTTCCTGTAATTTACTTTATAAAGCAAGTACTGGGTGGGCACAGTGACCCATGCCTGTAATCCCAACACTTTGGGAGGCTGAAACAGGAGAATCACTTGAGACCAGGAGTTCAAGACCAGCCTTAACAATACAGCAAGACCACATCTCTATAACAACAACAAAAAAAATTAGCTCAGTGTGGTGGCATGAGTCTGTAGTCCTAGCTACTTGGCAGGCTGAGATGGGAGGATCACTTCAACCTCGGAGTTCAAAGCTGTAGTAAGCTATGATGGTACCGCTACATTCCTACATTCCAGCCTGGGCAACAAAGCAAGACCCTATCTCAAAAAGAAAGTACTGAGAATTTTGCAACACCCAGTACAATTCTAGTTTTGTACCACACTGTTCTCTTAAAAACAGCTGTGTCCTCAAACACATAGGTGCACATGGGTGCACTAAAGCATAAAAAATTTTGTTTAGAGTTCCACAAATTAAAGACCCTCTGGTACAGTGTCAGCTCACTAGAGCAGCAGAATCCATCTCAAGCTCTGAATCTGAGTAAGCAGAGTTCAAAATTGCAGATTAAGGGCCAAAATCTTTACTTCTTTGTACCTACTTGTAATTAGTTAACTGGGAAACACTTTAAGTTTTACCAGAAACCTTTAATTTTGTAGAAACCTTTACCTGTGTTCAATATCCATTTTAATTAAAAAGCTCTTGTAAATTATACTAATTTGGAGAAAGTGGATTCAGCTTGTTGAGGGGTAATTAACCAAATAGTTGAGGTGGAAGTCTGAGTAGGTGAAAAGATCATCAAATCAGAGTAAGAAAGCTTGCAGCTTTCATCTCTCCATCAAGACTGGCAAAGAGGCACTTTTGTGAAATCGTTGGGACTCACTTTTACTTCGCCACTTGTCCCATTTTAATTAAAGCTTGCCAATTCAATGCTCTAAGAAAACAATACAGTTTTACATTTTGCCAAATTGGGAAATTTCCGGGGCCCCAAAGTTTAGCAGGGAGACTCAGAGGCTAGAATGGGAGAGTACGCAGCACCAATATGGTCTAAAAAGATTGTTCGGGCACACATAACACCCTTATTCCAGCTCTACAACCAAGGCAAGGAAGACTTGGGCCGGCTGTGTGCCTAGCCACAGGATTCCCTCCTACTTCCCCACAATCTCCTAACCAACAAGTCAACTTTGGTCACATATTCACTTTAATTATTTAGTTTGAGGCAGGGTCTCACTATCACCCAGGCTGGAGTGCAGTGGCGCGATCTCAGCTCACTGCAACCTCCGCCTCAGCCTGCAGAGCAGCTGGGACTACAGGCAGGCACCACTACGCCCGGCTTACGCCTGGCTAATTTTTGTGTTTTTAGTAGAGACGAGGTGTCACCATGTTGGCCAGGCTGCTCTCGGCACTCCTGACCTCAAGTGATCCGCCCACCTCGGCCTCGCAAAGTGCTAGGATTACAGGCGTGAGCCACCAAGCCTGGCCACGTAATCACTTTAATGTTCCTGTTGAACTTAATTTAGGTCAACCTTGCGGTGCAAAAATGTTAGGGTAAAGGGGGTCAATAACTACCACATTTGACATATTTTTGTAATCTTCATCTCCAATTTCCATCCGGGCCTGAGTGACCAAAAACACTCTACAGAGATATCCTGTCTCAACAGACATCAATTTGTAACCACGTCTACCTCTACCAAGGTATTCTAAAGATTCCGTCGAGTTAAACCTTTAGCTCAGGCAAAGGGAGACACATTGAAGAACACTCTCCGCAGCCGACGAAACAGAGCCTACAGAAGATTTCCAAAGACACCCGGCCTCGCCCTGTTTCCTTCACAGTTCTCAGCCACGCCCCTCCCAACCGGAACTACATCCCCCGCGCTCCGCGCCCCCACGCACAGCGTGGCGTAGGCGCCCGAAGCCGCTGGTGCCTGCCAGGCTTCCCGGGACGCACAGGGCAGGTGCTGGGCGTGCGCATGCTCGGCAGGCGGGGCCGCTGGAGTCTCCAGGCGTTGCAATCTGTTGCGCTGCCGCCCTCGGAAGCCGGCAGATCCGGGTCTCGTGGCTGAGAGTGACGTGGTCACTCGAATCAAAACAGAGGAGGGGGAGGAAGCTGGCGGCCAGGAGCGGCAGCGGCAGCGACGTCCGGAGCAGCCGCAGCCTTCCGGAAGCTCCAGGCGGTCTTTCTGCCGAGCCTCGGTCCCGGCCCCCATCCTCCCCGCCCCATCGGTTGTTGTCTGGGCGGGTGAGTGTCTCCCCCTCTCCCACCAGCGTTTGCTGGCCCACCCTCCCCTCACCCCAGTTTTAACTGGGGGCTCCTGAGGCTGTTGGGGACTGCGGCGGCTGCGGCGGAACCGGGCTGTTTCTCCGGCTCGGTGGTTTCCGGGCCGAGCGGGAGATTCTGCACCGGGAGAAGCCCCGCTGCTGCCGAGCCCGCGCCCCCTCCCCCCCGCGAAAAGCCTGCAATTGAGCTTTCTCTGGAGGAAGTCTGAGTCGGGGCTTGGCAGGAAAGGGCACCGTAGCCACGGGTGGTTTTATTTTTAGGATCAGATAGTCGACACGGGTGGAGACGTATCATGGAGTGAAAAGAGAGTCGTAGCTGGAAGGAAAAACTCACAAATCCCGAAATCTACACAGTCTTGTTTGCCTGGCTTCCTATCCCTTTCTGGGTACGGTGAAGTCACTGGGATGCGTCCTTTGTTGTGATAAATGAGACGAAAACGCTGCCACCGGGAAAGTGAGAGCTTTTAAGCCCCCTATTGTGTCGCGAATTTAAAGGATCCCCTTTTTCTGTTTGTTCAGTAAGTGGAACCTAGGCTGACAGTACAGAGGTAGCAGCACCCTTTATTGGAACTAATAGGATGTGATAAACTGGTTACCGGCTGTGTCCGAAGTCCCGTGTTGCTGTTTAAAGGCAGACTTCCCCAAAGTGGCTGTTTATATGTACTGGGATTTTAGCCGAGATGGTTTGTTGGCTGTAGATGTTTTCACTTGCCCCAGTTGGCAAAACCGAGGCTGTGGCCTTAATAGAATGTCTTAGTTTTGCATCGAGAGAGTCGGATGAGCTTTACGCAAGTAATAGCTATATCTGCAGAAGAGATCTTCCAGTTTTTGTATGTTATTGTCAGAGGCAGTTGGCAGCTGTACATACTATAACTTGGAAAGCGTTAAGACCTTCCAGGTGTTGGAGTCTTGGACTCTTAGGAGGCATCGTCGCTGCCTAGCGCTGTGGAGGTTGCAGGAAGCTTGCATTCCTTTCCACTTAGGGTGGCCGGCCGCGCAGATTCCTTTAGTGTATGTAGCCTGCTCCGAACTTGCCGCTCTCCGCGGCCTTCGGCAGCACTGCGACCGACCAGAAAACCAAACCCTTCTGTCCTTTTTTTTTTCCTAACATGGTTTTTAAAAAGAACACCCCCGCCCGCAGAACTCATTAATTGAGGTGTTTCTGTGGTCAACAGCAAGAAAGTACAATAACAGTACGTGATGGTTAATTGCTCCTTATCAAATCCAGGAAGAGTTAGGAATTTAGATTATTTCCTTGAAGGGTATGTCCTTGTGGCATAGCATGGACCTCTTAATGAATCTTTTCTCCAGTGTTTGCCAGTGAGATCCTTTTTCTTACTATCGCAGTTGGAATCCTGATTTAGAAGGAAAAATTTCTTGAAGTTCTCTTTTTTCAGCTTTTTACTTTTTATGCTAGCCTATATTTAATAATTTTGGCTATACGAAATACTTTGTAATAGAGAAAATATTGATAAAAGCAGATAGGTTAAAAGAAAAAATCAATAATCTTGCCACCCAAAGATCACCAAAATGTTATACCCTTCTAAACTACTTTTTTGAATTTGTATATTTTATACAAATATGGTATCATACCACATATGCTTTTCAGTACATAACTTGCTTTTTTCACATTCTGTTTTTTGAGTAATAATTTGAAGTTTTGCAGATATGGACTTTAGACCTTAAATTTTAGGGAGTATTCACTTTACAGTAGTGCCCCCTTATCCGTGGTTTCACTTTCAGGGGTTTCCGTTTCTGTGGTCAACCGCAGTTCGAAAATAGAATCATATTTTGAGAGACCACATTTACATAACTTTTATGATAGTATATTTTTATAGCTGTTGTATTGTTAACTATTGTCAATCTCTTACTGTGCTTAATTTATAAATTTTATAGGTATGTATAGGAAAAGAACACAGTCTCTGTATATAGGGTTCCGTATTATATGGGCTTCAGGCATCCACTAGAGGGGTCTTTGTTTTATTATTTTTTAATTTTAAAATTTAATAGAGATGAGATCTCACTATGTTGCCCTGGCTGGTCTCAGACTTTGAGCTCAAGTGATCTGGCCTTGGCCTCCCCAAATGCTAGGATTACAGGCATGATGAGCCACCAGGCCCAGCCCACTGGGGTTTCTTTGAATGTATCCCTTGTGGATAATGGGGGACTACTCTATGTTTGCCAAACCGTAATCATTAAAAGCATGGTTTTAAAGGTTGCCTCACAAATCTCTATGATAATGTAAACTTTAAGAAATTAGGCCGTTCGTGGTGGCTCACGCCTGTAATCCCAGCACTTTGGGAGGCCGAGGTGGGTGGATCACCTGAGGTTGGGAGTTTGAGACCAGCCTGACCAACATGGAGAAACCCCGTCTCTACTAAAAATACAAAATTATCTGGGCGTGCTGGTATATGTCTATAATCTCAGCTACTTGGGAGGCTGAGGCAGGAGAATCACTTGAACCTGGGAGGCAGAGATTGCAGTGAGCCGAGATCATGCCATTGCACTCCAGCGTGAGCAACAAGAGCAAAACTCTATCTCAAAAAAAAGAAAAAAGAAATTAATACGCATTGCATGGCAAAGTAAGGCCTCACTTGTTTGGCTCTTGGGAAAGAAAGCACAGCTGGAATTGATAATATCAAAGTTTAAGTCGTTTTTGCTAACTCAGTGGTTTGATTTGGGTAAGATTTAGTTCTATTCCATAGTTATACTCTGTTCCAAATGCCGATCTGCTGTTCAGGCGCCAAGCAGTAAGGTCCTGGAAGATTTTAACCTTCCATATCATGCCCTTTTTTTTTTTTTTTATTTTTTTTTTTTTGAAGATGGGCGTCTTGCTCTGTCGTGCAGGCTGGAGTGCAGTGGTGGATCTCAGCTCACTGCAGCCTCCACCTCCCAGGTTAAAATGATTCTCCAACCTCAGCCTCCTGAGTAGCTGGGATTACAGGCACACACCATCATGCCCGATTAATTTTTGTAGTTTTAGTAGAGATGGGTTTCACCATGTTGGCCAGGCTGATGTCAAATGCCTGACCTCAAGTGGTCTGCCCACCTCGGCCTCTCACAGTGCTGGGATTACAGGTGTGAGCCACTTCGCCTGGCTCACATCACACTTAATGTGCATTGAGTCTTGGTGTGTGCCCATGTGGTCCATTGCTTTACCAGTTGGCACCAAAAGAGCCTGCTATGGAAGGAAATGTCTGCTTCATCTCAACTTCAAAGGATAAGTACATACCATGAACTATCTTAAATCTGTTAATAACCTATTTTGAGTTTGAGTCTCATAAACTTACCTAAAACCTTTAAATATCTGTTTTCATTTTGCCTCTTTTATATGATTAGTCCTAGATGTTTACTACTCCTTATGTAACTTAGTTTCTTTTTCTTCAATTCGGCTTAAATTATAGTGTTCAGTATGTGTTCTAGATGTGTCCACTTCTTCCCATCCCTACTGCCATCACCTTTGCCAGGCTATCTTCATCTCTAATCTATTGCAGCAACTCCTGGTCTCCCTGTTTCCAATTTGACTTTTATTGTGTATTTCCCTTACCAGCTTAAGAGATCCTTTAAAATGTAAATTACCTTGACACTCCTTTGTTGAAAGTCTCCCATCCATATTCAGAATAAAATCCAAACTCTACCAAAGCTTGCCAGGCACTACAGGTTTGCCACTGCCTTCCTCTCTTATCTTACTTTGTATCCTTCTACTTAGTTCAGTACCCTGGAGCCTGGCCACATGAGTTTCTTTCTGTATTCCAGCCGCACTTAACGTTGTTGTCCCTGGAACTTGCCAAGGTGGTTCTTGCTGCAGGGCCTTTGCACTTGCTTTACCCTGGGGCTTCAGTACTCTTCTGCCAGATCTTGCTGTGGTTGATTCCGTTGTGTTATTCAGGTGTTAGTTCAGACTTTGCCTCTTCAAGGAGGCTGACCAATCTCTCCATTGTATTTTATTTTCTTCACAGCATTTATCAATATATGGACTAACTTTTAAAAAAATGTTCTGTCTCCTATGCTAGAAATTAAGCTCTGTGGATATGGGACCTTTCTGTCTTTTTCACTGCATAGTGAATGTTGATTAAAATAAGTGAACATAGTAAACATGTCTGTATTCCTCTTGAACATACTGTGTATTGTGAGCTGTTTTTCGCCCCCATAGAAAAACCCTAATTTTCAGCCTCTTTTTATAGGGCAGCACCTTTTTTCTCTTTGATGTTTGGGCCAGAGTACACTTAGATTCTAATTCAGACCTGTGGAATTAATTTCTGGAAGAAATGGGTTCTTAGAATCTGTATTTTTAATAAATCTGTCAGGTGATTTTAATGCATATCAAACTTTGAGAATCTCTCAATGTTTTAATGGCTTTTCCTTAGAAGATTGCTTCTTCCTTGATAGTAGCAATGATAGCTACCATTGTTTTGGAACACTACTTTACATGTTAAGTATTATGCTAAAAATTACTATTACTTGTTTTCATTTAACTCAAAGCAACTCAGATGTGTAGGTATCCTGCAAATGAAGGCAATGAGACACAGTAAGTGGCAGAAACTTGAATTTGAACCCAAGTCTTTTTTATCACTGTACCCTACTGCTTATGAACTACGAAGTTTAGAATTGTGTTCAGTACTTTAATATAGGCCATGTTTTTGTTCAGGAAAGGATAGTATTTTCTGTCCCTTTTGCAGTCCTGTCCTTAATGAAGTCCATTGTTTTGTTGGTCTTTTTGCCTGAAGTTGCACAGATGGGAGATGACCTTAAAAAACATTCTACAGCTGGGCGCTGTGGCTCACGCCTGTAATCCCAGCATTTTGGGAGGCCGAGGTGGGTGGATCACAAGGTCAGGAAATGGAGACCATCTTAGCCAACAGGGTGAAACCCTGTCTCTACGAAAAATACAAAAATTAGCTGAGTGTGGTGGCGCATACCTGTAGTCCCAGCTACTTGGGAGGCTGAGGCAGGAGGAACGTTTGAAACCGAGAGGTGAAGGTTGCAGTGAGCCAAGATTGCACCACTGCACTCCAGCCTGGCAACAGAGCGAGATTCTGTCTCAAAAAAAAAAAAAATCTGCAAAGACTCCTAGGTCTTGCATTGTTGTATTGAGTGCTGAGAGCCTACCAGGCTTCAAGTAAATTTGGAGCATTTTCTTCTTCCTTTTGTATTATATAACCTGCTCATTCCCCACACCCAAAACCTGTTACTTTGTATCTGTTAATACAGTCATCCGAGTTCTTCCTACATTTTCTCCGTTGATTTGTGTCTTACTGTTTGAATTGCAGTGGTACAGTCATGGCTCAATGCAGCCTCAGTCTTCTGGCTCAAGCTCTTTTGGCCCATGCTACCACACTCAGCTAATTTTTTTTTTTTTTTTTTAGTTTTTGTAGAGACAGGGTCTCACTCTGTTGCTCAGGTTTATCTGGAACTCCTGGGCTCAAATGATCCCTCTGCCTTGACCTCCCAAAGTGCTGGGATTAAAGGTATGAACCACTGCATCCAAAGATATTTTGAATAAACAAATTTACTTGAAGTTTTTCTTTAATATTGAAAATGAATGTAGTTTCCACTTTTTCACAATTATAAATAATATAGTGAACCATGGCTTTAAATAACCTAAGAACTGAATAATTACAACAGGCAGTCTAATTATAAATAGAAGCTATATTAAATACTTACTAATTTTTTTTTTTTTGAGACAAGCTCACTTTGTTGCCGAGGCTAGAGTGCAGTGGGGTGATCTCAGCTCACTGTAACTTCTGCCTCCTGGGTTCAAGCAATTCTCCTGCCTCAGCCTCCCGAGTAACTGGGATTACAGCCATGCACCACCACGCCTGGCTAATTTTTTGTGTATTTAGTAGAGACGAGGTTTCACCATGTTGGCCAGGCTGGTCTCGAACTCCTGACCTTAGGTGATCTGCCCACCTTGGCCTCCCAAAGTGCTGCGATTACAGGTGTGAGCCACTGTACCCAGCTGAGACTTCTTAAATGTTTTTAATCATAATTCAACAAGTATTACACAAGTATATATATATGCTTTTATATGCTTAGAAAATGTTACGTGAAGTTTTAAAAAATATTTTTTATTGTTTTTGGTCTTTTTTGAATTCTAAAATCTTCCTGAGACATGAAAGTTTTTCTTTTCTTTTTATTGGTGAGACGGAGGGTCTCACTCTTATCACCCAGGTTGGAGTGCACTGGGGCCATCTCAGCTCATTGCATCCTCCACCTCCCAAACTCAAGCCACTCTCATACCTCAGCCTCCCTACTAGCTGGGAACCATGCCTGGCTAATTTTTTTTGTTTTTTGTAGAGATGAGGTTTTGCCATGTTGCCCAGGCTAGTCTTGAACTCCTGAGCTCATGCAGTCCACTGGCTCAGCCTCCCAAAGTACTGGGATTACAGATGTGAGCCATTGTACCCAGCCAACATGAAGGTTTTTTAATAAGAAGCTGTCTCTGAGGAGAGGAGAGTACCTGCGTCTTTCTTTCTTTCTTTTTTTTAACTTTTGGCATTTGACATTTTAAAATTATAAATGTATATTTTATTTTTTAAAAATTAACTCTTTGGAAAGGTATATTTTTCTAAACCAATTTTTATGTGTATAGTAGGGCTTGTATATATATTTTACAACAGTTAAGACTTCTATGCTTTTGCTTTGGAGAAAGTTAACCTTCTTATTGCTTATTTTCATATTGAATTTTCATTTCCTTTTTTTTTTTTTAATTTAGGCCAAAGCACAGATGTGTCTCAGCTTTGTAAAAATACAGAATGATAGAATGAAGCTGGTTTATGGTTGACTGCACTCATTGACGAGTATTACAAGTGCAGAGCTCTCAAAATTTAACAGCTAATAAAGGTGTTTCAAATGGAATTACAGGGATGCAGTAAACATCTTCCTGGTATATGCACCAGATTTAGGGGTCAGTGATGTGGCTGCTATCATGTTTTATCTTGCAACATAGTTTTTAAAAACAAGTTAACTTTTTTTTTTTTTGTGACAGAGTCTTGCTCTGTCACCCAGGCTGGAGTGCAGTGGCACAATCTCAGCTCACTGCAACCTCCACCTCCTGGGTTCAAGTGATTCTTGTGCCTCAGCCTCCTGAGTAGTTGGGATTACAGGCACCAGGCACTTGCCACCATGCCCAGCTAATTTTTTTTTTAATAGAGACGAGGTTTCACTATGTTAGCCAGGCTGGTATCAAACTCCTGGCCTCAAGTGATGTGCCTGGCCACCAAGCCCTGGCAAAAACAAGTTTCCTTTTTTTTTTTTTTGAGTCGGAGTCTCGCTCTTGTTGCCCAGGATGGAGTACAATGGTGCAATCTTGGCTCACTGCAACCTCCACCTCCTGAGTTCATTCAATTCTGGTGCCTCAGCCTCCTGAGTAGCTAGGATTACAGGCATGTGCCACCACGCCCGGCTAATTTTGTATTTTTAGTAGAGACGGTGTTTCTCCATGTTGGTCTTGAACTCCCGACCTCAGGTGATGTGCCTGCCTCGGCCTCCCAAAGCTGGGATTACAGGCGTGAGCCACTGCGCCTGGCCACAAGTTTGCTTTTTATACAATATAGTTTGCTGCTTTGTTACTCTTAGGAAAAGTAATATAGAAGAAACTGACTTGCTTGAAATTTTGAACAGACTTTAAAAAATTTTATTCTTTTATTTTTTTTATTAGTTAATAATTGCTTCCTTTCCTTTCCTTTTTCTTTTCCCTTTCCTTTTTCCTTTTTTTTTTTTTTTGAGACAGGGTTTTGCTCTTGTTGCCCAGGCTGGAGTGCAATGGCACAGAGCACAGTCTTGGCTCACTGCAACCTCCATCTCCTGGATTCAAATGATTCTCCTGCCTCTGCTTCCCAAGGAGCTGGGACTACAGGCACCCACCACCATGCCCGGCTAATCTTTGTTTTTTTAGTAGAGATGGGGTTTCACCATGTTGGCCAGGCTGGTCTTGAACTCCTGGCCTCAGGTGATCCGCCTGCGCCTGCTTCCCAAAGTGCTGGGATTACAGGTGTAAGCCACTGTGCCTGGCCCAATAATTGCTTTCTTTATCACAGTAGTTCTGAGCATTTTTCCTAGTATGACTAATGATGTTTATGTGCATCTTTGTGCACATATAATCTCAGCTGTAACATGGAAGAAAGAGGCTGTGAGGTACGTAGTTTGGAGATCAGTAGCCGTACTCTGCTTCTTGCTTTTTTATTTTAATTAGAGATGGGGTCTCTGTCACATAGGCTGGAGTGCAGTGGTGTGATCATAGCTCACAGTAGCCTTGAACTCCTGGGCTCAAGTGATCCTCCTTCTCAGCCTACGGAGTAGCTGGGACTGCAGGCACATGCCAGCATGCCTGGCTAATTTTTAAAGTTTTTTGTAGAGATGGTCTCACCACCTTGGCAGGCTGGTCTCAAACTCCTAGGCTAAAGCAGTTGTCTTGCCTCAGCCTCCCAGAGTGTTGGTTTTACAGTTGCGAGCCACTGCGACCAGCACTCTACTGCTTTCTGCTCAAAAAATCATGTAGACAAGCATGTGAATGAAATACTAAGAAGAAGTCTTGATTGTCTTGTAATCTATTTAGATAACATATGCATCATGAACAAACTAGTACCATTGCTTGTAATATACCTCAGAAGTTTAGAACACACCAATATTTTGTAATATAGCCGTTAAAAACTGCTTTCTGGCCAGGCATGGTGGCTCATGCCCATAATCTCAGCAATTTGGGAGGCCAAGGTGGGGAGATCACTTGAGCCCAGGGGTTCAAGACCTACCTAGGCAACACATTGAGACCCTGTCTCTACAAAAAATATAAAAAATTGGCTGAATGTGATGGCACGCACCTGTAGTCTCAGCTGCTCTGGAGGCTGAGGTAGGAGGATCGCTTGGGCTGGGAAAGTTGAAGCTGCAGGGAGCTGTGATCATGCCACTGCACTCCAGCCTGGGTGATAGAGACCCTATCTCAAAACAACAAAACATACTGCTTTCTTAACATTTATAAGTGGGGCTGTCGTGCCTCATGCTTGTAGTCCCAGCTGCTTGGGGGGCTGAAGTGGGAGGATGGCTTGAGCTCAGAAGGTCAGGGATGCAGTGAGCTATGATTATGCCACTGCACTCCAGCCTGGGTAATAGAGATCCTGTCTCAAAAAAAAATCATTTATAAGTAACTTGTATCCAATGTTATGTAGGATCAACATAGTATGGATTTTTTTTTTTTTTTAAGAGACAGAGTCTTGCTCCCGACCTCAGGTGATCGCCCACTTCTGCCTCCCAAAGTGCTAGGATTGCCCTGTCTTGCTCTGTCTCTTAAAAAAGAGTTTACTCGGGAGGCTGAGAAGGGAGGTTTGATCACTTAAACCCAGGAGTTCAAGGCTACTGTGAGCTATGATTACACCACGGCACTCTAGCCTGTGTGACAGAAACTCCATCCCCAGGAAGCAGAGATTGCGTTCAGCCGAGATTGCCCCACTGCACTCCAGGCTGCATTTCCAGGCCTGGCCTGGCATTTTTATATTTTCTGTTGAAGTTTTTTGTTTCTCGTTTATGAAAAAGACTTTTCTGGCCAGAACAGTAGGTCATGCCTGTAATCCCAGCACTTTGGGAGGCTGAGGCAGGCCGATCACCTGAGGTCAGGAGTTCGAGACCAGCCTGCCTAACATAGTGAAACCCTGTCTGTACTAAAAATACAAAAACTAGCTGGACGTGATGGCTTGTGCCTGTAATCCCAGATACTCAGGAGGCTGAGGCAGGAGATTCACTTGGACCCAGGAGGTGGAGGTTGCATTGAGCTGAGAATGTGCCACTGCACTCCAGCCTGGGTGACAGGGCAAGACTCCGTCTCAAAAAAAAAAGAAAAAGAGAAACATTTTCTGAGTGGTTTTTTTTTTTGAACAGAGTCTTACTCTGTCACCCAGGCTGGAGTATAATAGTGCAATCTCGTTTCACTGCAACCTCCACTTCTCAGGTTCAAACGATTCTACTGCCTCAGCCTCCCGAGTAGCTGGGATTACAGGCATGTGCCACTATGCCCAGCTAATTTTTTTTTTTTATATTTTTAATAGAGACAGGGTTTCACCATGTTGGCCGGGCTGGTCTCGATCTCCTGACCTTGTGATCCACCTGCCTTGGGCTCCCAAAGTGCTGGGATTACAGGCGTAAGCCACCGTGGCTGGCTATATTTTCCTGAGTTTAAAATGTTAATGTTAAAATGTAGGGTATGACTAGTAAATACTTTTGGATAGAATTTTTTTTTTTTTTTTAGGATTTTAAAATTTTCTCTCTGTGATACATCCTCAGGAGGTTCTGATGACGTGCCCTCTTGGGTAAAAATTTTAGAAAACATTTTCAAATTATGAAACTTACGGTTATGATATTGAATATAAACAAAGATGATTTAATTGAAAAGCTTTCCTTTGTTTGACTGTTTGTGATCAGTGTTACCCCTGGACTTTGAGCAGGCACAGAGAGAATTCTTAGGATTATACAAGAGTTAACTGCAGCCAGGAAAGGACAGGAAATTAGTAGGTGAGGGACCAAGTCTTTCTTCTCTTTCCCGTTTATGCAGATGAGTGATAGCTGTGGCCCCAGCGGAACACACACACTCCGGAGCACTCTACAGAGAACTTGGGCTAAGGGTTAAAGATATTTTGGTCTTCAACACACCTTGAGTTTTAAAACTTTCTCAGTTTATTAAGTATGCTTAAAAATTCTCACTTGATCTTTGCACAGCTGTTTAAAATGCATAGTTTCAATTATCGCTCCTGTTTTATAGATATACTGAAGTCACAACAAGGCTAAGTGATTTATCTATTAATATTTCTCAGTACTGCCTTAAGTTTTTTTGTCTAAGGATGTTCTTTCTGCTATCCCATGATATTTTGGCAAGTGTTGTCTAAAGTGATTCTAGAATAGGAGTCAGATACACGTAAAGAAAAAAGTGTCATCAAGGAAAGAGAAGGTAATGTTTAAGACAGAGTGCTGTGGTCTGAATGCTTGTGTTCCCCACAGTTCATGTTTGAAATCCTAACCCCCAGCGTGATCGTGTTAGGAGGAGGTGGGCCTTTGGGTAGTGATTAAGTCATGAGGGTGGAGCCCTCATGATAAGGAGTAGTGCCCTTATAAAAGAGGGCTCAGAGAACTGCTTGCCTTCTTCCACCATAGTAGGACACAGTGAGAAGGCACCACGTACCAACCAGAGAGTGGATCCTCAGCAGACACTGGATCTACCAGTGCCTTGATCTTGGACTTCCTACCCTCCAGAAGCGTGAGAAGTAAATTTCTGTTGTTTGTGAGCTACTCTGTGTTATTTTGTTTAAGCGTTCTAATAGACTAAGGCACCTGAGAAAATAGGGTCACATTTAATGAGAATTTCTAGAAAAGTGGTGGCAGACTTGGAGAGGGGGTGAATCTTTAACAGAATCATGTGTTACAGAGAAATGGAAACATTAAGGAGATAAGGAAATTCTGACGTTGAAAAGTTAAGCCTAGTAGTGATGGAATAGAAGGTTAAGGAGAAAAGTGTTATCCTTTCCTTGAGTTTTGAGCTTTCTCCAGAGTAGTGATCACAAAGGTAATTTGTAACATTTATTTAGTTGTTAATTATATATTGGTATGCAGTTATTATTTAAATTAAATTAACAGTTAACTTGATTGCAAGCCCTTGATGGTTAAAGCTACCTTTGTTTCTTCTGTATCCTCCTCTGAACTCTCTTGCTGGTTACTTAGTCCCCTGAGAGCTTGTTAGATACATCCTTTTCAAGAAAGGAGAAGTGAGAGAAGACGTGAAGTTTGAATCCCACCTCCTGAGCCATGTGACTTTGGGCAAATTACTGAAGCTTTCAGAGCCTCAGTTCTTTCCTCTTTGAGTGGGTAAAAACTGCTGTATTTCCAAAGTTGTAAGAGTGCCACTTGTGAAGGTGTGGTGTTTTGAATTTGAATAAATGAAGACTTGGTATACTGTAATCCAGCAGTCCCCAATCTTTTTTGCACCAGGGACTGTTTTCATAGAAGACAGTTTTTTTCACAGACACTGGGCTGGGACAGGGGTGGCTGGGAGGAGCGGGGAGAATGGTTTTGGGATGAAACTGTCCTACCTCAGATCATTAGACATTCAATTCTTATAAGGAGCATGCAGCCTAGATCCCTCAAATGCAGTCGCTCCAGTGAGAATCTAATGCCACTGCTGATCTGACAGGAGGTGGAGCTCAGGTGGTATTGCTCCCTGGCCTGCACCTCACCTCCTTCTGCTGTGCTGCCCAGTTCCTAACAGGCCACAGACCAGTACCAGCCCATGGCCTGAGGGTTGGGGACCCCGGCAGTAATCTATACCTTATCTATACCTGATCTATACAGCAATACCTTGCACAGGCCTCTGGCCATGCTGACCTCGTTGCTTCTATATATTCCTATTGTACTCTGGAAAATAAACTTCTGTTGTCCCTTCTCGCGTGCTCTAGTCTCTTCCTTTTAAATAGTGTGCCCTCTGAAAAGGATGTCTTTAAGCATTCACTTTCTTGTAAAAATATAAGAATTTCAGAGGTAGGCTGGGCACAGTGGCTTATGCCTGTCATCCAGCACTCTGGGAGGCTCACTGCAACCTCCACCTCCTGGATTCAAGGGATTCACCTGCCTCAGCCTCCCAAGTAGCTGGGATTACAGGTGCGGACTATGATACCCTGCTAATTTTTGTATGTTTAGTAGAGACGAGATTTTACCATGTTGGCAAGGCTTGTCTTTAAAATGCTGACCTCAGGTGATCTTGCCACCTCAGCCTCTCAAAGTGCTGGGATTACAAGCGTAAGCCACTTTGCCCAGCTGAACTAATAGGAAGTTAATTGATAGTTATCTAATTTCTGGACTGCTCTAAAGTTGTCTTTGTGAGGGTGAAACAAACATAACTAGCATGATTGGTCATACCTGGCAGGTGAGGAATGAGTCCTGGTCAGGAATTTACAATGTGACTTCCTGTATGAGATCTGTCATATACTAGATGTGTGATCATGGTCAGATTACTACCTTAGGTAGGCCTGTGTTCCTCATTTTAAAAATGGAAAATTTTCCTGCTTTGATTTTTATCAGAAGGGCTCTTGTTAAGATGTGAAAATAGGAAAGCCACATTAGAACATAAACAAGGTGTGGCACTATTTGAGAGCCATTTGTGATAAAAGAATAATCAGATTTGAATATTTTGTAAAAAGTATTGTGTATGAGTATGTTTGAACATCATTATACTGAGACTTTGGGTAATCTGATAAAAGTCATCCCAACTACTTATTGATGCTTTTTAAGATAAAAATGCATAGAGTGCTTTCTCTGGCCTCCCATTTCATTGATACAGTATTTCTGTTTTCTGTTATATAAAAACTAATTGCATATGTTCTATTTTTTTATGTTTTTTTTAACTGACCAGGCAATGGTTATGAATAATTGCATACATTCTTATATATATATATACATATATATATATATATATATATATATACATATATATGTTTTGGGGTACATGTAAGATTGTTGCATAGGTACACACATGGCAGTGTGGTTTGCTGCCTTCCTCCCCATCACCTGTATCTGGCATTTCTCCCCGTGTTATCTCTCCCCAACTCCCCACTCCCCGCTGTCCCTCCACTAGTTACCCCACCACAGATCCCAGTATGTGATGCTCCCCTCCCTGTGTCCATGTGTTCTCATTGTTCAACACTCGCCTGTGAGTGAGAACATGCGGTGTTTGATTTTCTGTTCTTGTGTCAGTTTGCTGAGAATGATGGTTTGCAGGTTCATCCCTGTCCCTACAAAGGACACGAACTCATTGTTTTTTATGGCTTCATAGTATTCCATGGAGTATGTGTGCCGCATTTTCCCTGTCCAGTCTGTCATCAATGGGCATTGGGTTGGTTCCAAGTCTTTGCTATTGTAAATAATTGCGTACATTCCAGATTGTTACTATGTATTTTCTTCTTGCTGAGGGTTTTTTTCTTTTTTCTTTTCTATTTTTTTTTTTTTGACTCTCACTCTGTCGCCAGGCTGCAGTGCAGTGGCATGATCTCAGCTCACTTCAACCTCTGCCTCCCAGGTTCAAGCAGTTCTCCTGCCTCAGCCTCCTGAGTAGCTGGGACTGTAGGCGCCACCACACCCGGCTAATTTTTGTATTTTTAGTAGAGATAGGGTTTCACCATGTTGGCCAGGATCGTCATGATCTCTTGACCTAGTGATCCGTCTGCCTCGGCTTTCCAAAGTGCTGGGATTGCAGGCGTCAGCCACTGTGCTTGGCCTATTGTTTCAGACGAAGTCTTGCTCCGTTGCCCAGGCTGGAGTGCAGTGATGCAATCTCCAATCATTGCAACATCTGCCTCCTGGCTTCAAGTGATTCTCCTGCCTCACCCTCCCGAGTATCTGAGAATGCAGGTGTGCATCACCACACCCAGCTATTTATTTAAATGTATATTTAGTAGAGATAGGGTTTCACCATGTTGGCCAGGCTGGTCCTGAACTCTTGGCCTCAAGTGAACCTCCCACCTCAGCCTCCCAAAGTGCTGGGATTATAGGCGTGAGCCACTGCACCCGACCTATTTTTAACATGGAAAGAATTGTGATATTGTTGTTGATTACTGTGAAGATTTGGCGGGCTATGTGAAAAGTAATTTGATCATAAATCACATTCTTTAAAATCACAAGGAAAAGAGTTTTCATATTCTGGCCTTGAATTAGCCAATATGATCTCTGCCTTCTCAGGAAGAGCTCCGTTTGCATGGAGTGGGAGAGAAGGGGGAGGAGATAATCATCTGTTTTTTTCTGTAAAAATGTATTTTTAAAAAACTTTTATGTATTAATAGTTTGAAATTTTTAGCACTAAAAGATAGAATGGTGTAATGAATCTCTGTGGACCCATCACCCGCCTTCAACAGTTAAACTCATGGTGGTTTTGTTTCATCTATGCCTCTCCCCGCTTGGCAGGTTTATTTTAAACTAGATACCAGGTACTGTATCACTTTAACTGAAAATACTTAGTGAGATCCCTAAGAGATAAGGACTTTACTGAGATGTGATCATTGACGTTGTACTTAACGTAACAATGTCATTTAAACAGTGTTCAAAGTTCCTGAGATTTCATAAATGTCCTTTTACTAGGTTGGTTTCAGTCAGGATTGGTATCTCTTCATTTTGTTTTAATTTGTAACCATGCCCCTACCATCTCCTAAGATTTATTTAGTTTTTGCCATTTATTGGTTGAAGAAACTGAGTCACTTTCCCTGGATTTAACTGCTGCATCCAATTTTTTTTTCCTGTTTATAAAAGTTAATGTGTAATCATTATATGATATTTGAAAAATGTGCAAAGCGAAAAGTAAACTCCTGCCACCCAGAGATAACAGATGTTAAAGTTTTATGTTTTCTTTCAGCTTTTGCATTTATGTGTATTTTCCTATGCCTTTAAAAATATGTACCTTTGCAGGCCAGGCACAGTGGCTCATGCCTGTAATCCCAGTACTTTGGGAGGCTGAGACGGGCAGATCACTTGAGGTCAAGAGTTCAAGACCAGCCTGGTCAACATGGTGAGACCCTGTCTCTACTAAAAAATACAGAAAATTAACCAGGTGTTGTGGCATACCCCTGTAATCCCAGGTACTCGGGAGGTTGAGGCAGGAGAATTGCTTGAATCTGGGAGGTGGAGGTTGCGTTGAGCTGAGACCATGCCACTGCACTCTAGCCTGGGCAAAAAAGTGAGACTCTGTCTCAAAAGAAAGAAAGAAAGAAAAGTAAATTAAAACGTGTATTTGCTGTGTCTATTTTTATGTCCTTTTTTTTTTTTTTTTTTTTTTTTGAGACAGGGTCTTGCTCTGTTGCCAGGTGCCAGGCTGGAGTGCAGTGACACAATCTTGGCTCACTACAACCTTCGCCTCCAGGTTCAAGCAGTTCTCCTGCCTCAGCCTCCCGAGTAGCTGGGACCATAGGTGCACGCCACCACGCCCAGCTAATTTTTGTGTTTTTAGTAGAGACGGGGTTTCACCATGGTCTCGATCTCTTGACCTCGTGATCCACCCACCTCGGCCTCCCAAAGTGCTGGGATTACAGGTGTAAGCCGCCGTGCCCGGCCTATTTTTAGTCCTTTTTAATATACTTTTAACATTAGGTTGTGATCATTTCTCTATACTATTAATAAAGAAAATGAGGCTGGGTGCGGTGGCTCATTCCTGTAATCCCAGCACTTTGGGAGGCTCAGGCAGGAAGATGGCTTGAGCCTGGGAATTCGAGACTAGCCTGAGAAACATAAGGAGACCCCGTCACTTCTTAAAAAAAAACAAAAAGCCAAGCATGGTAACACACACCCCCGTAGTCCCAGCCACTTGGGATCACTTGAGCCTGGGAGGTCAAGGATGCAGTGAGCCATGATTGCTCTGTTGCACACCAGCCTGGGCGACAACAGAGTGAGAGTTTGTCTCCAAAAAAAAAAAAAGAAACATTTGGTTGTATAATACTCTACAGTGTATATCACAATTTAAATATTCTCTTTTAGCTGGATATTTAGATTGTCCCCATTTTTCACTACTTTAAAGCCATACTAACCATCTTTGTGTATAAATCTTTGTGTTTCAGACTATTTTTCTTGATAGTCTTAGAAGTGGAATTATTCAGAGGGAAGGAACATTTTTTAACATCTGGATTTGTATTGCCAGAAAAGTTATCATAGTTTATAATTTCAAATGCAGTGTTTAAGTGGGGCTGTCTTACTAAAGAATCGGTTTGCATATGCTCTGTGTTTTTAAAAGTCTTTGCCAGCCACATTAGTGGAGTGTTTGGAGTTTTTTCCCCCTAATTCTTTTACTCTCTTAATTTTACTTGGGATTTTAAAAATGAACAGTCTTATGTCTTAAATGTGATATTTTTCATTGTATTTATCTTTTTGTTTTTTCTCTGTACTTTAATGGATGTAAAGCTTTGTATGTATCTGTAGGAAGTCCTTCCCTAAAGATCAAATAAATGTTAACCTTACTTCTAGAATTTCTGATTCTTTTCCTCTTTAGCTGCTAGTAGATTGTCTTTTTCTTTTTGGAAGACAAAAAGTGAGGGGGGGCTTTCCAGCAAAAACCAGAAAGCCTGCTAGACAAATTCTAAAAGAGCTGTATGCTGTAGGTTTTCCTAGCACTGAATTTATTGAAATTGCAATTCCTTCCCCATTTATTTGTTATTCCAATTTTGATATATAAATATACATAAATATATTTTAAGGTAAATTTGTTGAGAAAATTCTGTAAATCTGATTTGCTAGTTGTAATTGTGTATGTGTGTGTGTGTTTGTACACCTTTTTTTTTTTTTTTTTTGAGACGGAGTTTCGCTCTTGTTACCCAGACTAGAGTGCAATGGGACGATCTTGGCTCACGGCAACCTCTGCCTTCTGGGTTCAAGCAGTTCTCCTGCCTCAGCCGCCTGAGTAGCTGGGACTACAGGCGCATGCCACCACGCCCAGCTTATTTTTGCATTTTTAGTAGAGACTAGGTTTCACCATGTTGACCAGGATGGTCTCTTATCTCTTTACCTTGTGATCCACCCGCCTCGGCCTCCCAAAGTGCTGGGATTACAGGCGTGAGCCACCGCGCCCGGCCTGTACACCATTTTTTAGAAACTTGTTTATTCGGCCTGGCACGGTGGCTCACGCCTGTAATCCCAGCACTTTGGGAGGCTGAGGTGGGTGGATCAACTGAGGTCAGGAGTTCAGGACCAGCCTGGCCATCATAGTGAAACCCCATCTTAAAAACAAAACAAAAAACAAAACTTGTTTATTCTTACCAGGACCAGATAAATGAGACATTTGGCCTTAAAGATTTAACACAGGGTCATCAGGACTCACTCACTACTT
>CAUYLG010062506.1:0-24478 GCA_963573385.1 Cacajao melanocephalus | reverse complement strand
AAAACAAAAAAATGACAACAAAGAAAACAAAGCTGGAGGCATCACACTACCTGACTTCAAACTATACTACATGGCTATAGTAATCAAAACAGCATGGTGCTGGTACCAAAACAGAGATATAGACCAATGGAACAGAACAGAAGTCTTGGAAGTAATGCCACACATCTACAACCATCTGATCTTTGCCAAACCTGACAAAAACAAACAATGGGAAAAGGATTCCCTGTTTAATAAATGGTGTTGGGAAAACTGGCTAGCTATGTGCAGAAAGCAGAAACTGGACCCCTTCCTGACACCTTACCCTAAAACTAACTCCAGATGGATTAAAGACTTAAATGTAAGACCTAACACCATAAAAACCCTAGAAGAAAATCTAGGCAAAACCATTCAGGACATAGGCATAGGCAAGGACTTCATGACTAACACACCAAAAGCATTGGCAACAAAAGCCAAAATAGACAAATGGGATCTAATTAAACTCTAGAGCTTCTGCACAGCAAAAGAAACAATCATTAGAGTGAACTGGCAACCAACAGAATGGGAAAAAATTTTTGCAATCTACTCATCTGACAGAGGACTAATATCCAGAATCTACAAAGAACTAAAACAGATTTACAAGAAAAAAAAAAAAAAGCCCACTCAAAAGTGGGCGAAGGATATGAACAGACACTTTTCAAAAGAAGACATATATGAGGCCAATAAGCATATGAAAAAATGCTCATCACTGGTCATTAGAGAAATGCAAATCAAAACCACATTGAGATACCATCTCACACCAGTTAGAATGGTGATCATTAAAAAATCTGGAGACAAGAGATGCTGGAGAGGATGTGGAGAAATAGGAACACTTTTACACTGTTGATGGGAGTGAAAATTAGTTCAACCATTGTGGAAGACAGTGTGGCAATTCCTCAAGGACCTAGAAATAGAAATTCCATTTGACCCAGCAATCTCATTACTGGGTATATATCCAAAGGATTATAAATCATTCTGTTATAAAGACACATGCACACATATGTTCATTATGGCACTGTTTACAATAGGAAAGACCTGGGACCAACCCAAATGCCCATTGATGAGTGACTGGACAGGGAAAATGTGGCACATATTCACCATGGAATACTATGCAGCCATAAAAAATGATGAATTCATATCCTTTGTAGGGACATAGATGAACCTGGAATCCATCATTCTCAGCAAACTGACACAAGAACAGAAAATCAAACACTGCATGTTCTCACTCATAGGTGAGTGTTGAACAATGAGAACACATGGACACAGGGAGGGGAACATCACACACTGGGGTCTGTTGGGGGGGACAGTGGGGGGTAGGGAGTTGGGGAGGGATAACATGGGAGAAATGCCAGATATAGGTGATGGGGATGGAGGCAGCAAACCACATTGCCATGTATGTACCTATGCAACAATCCTGAATGTTCTTCACACGTTCCCAGAACCTAAAGTGCAATAAAATATATATATTTAAAAAAATTGAAAAGAAACCTATACATTGGCAAAAAGAAAATAAAGTGAGAAATATTGATTCTGTTTGAAAGAAATCATACAGGATCTTCTGCATTGTGGTATAGTTTTAGAAACTGGCTCCTAAGCCCTAGTCCTAACGGTGTTTCTGAGCAGCTTAGGGCATTTTCCCATCTTAGCAGATATGGCTTGCCTCTGTGTCCCCACCCAAATCTTATGTTGAGTTGTGACCCTCAGTGTTGGAGATGGGGCCTGGTGGGAGGTGATTGGATCATGGAGGCAGTTTCTAATGGTTTAACACCATCCTCCTAGATCCGCTTGTTTAGAATTGTATAGTACTCCCCCGACCCCATCTGCTGGCCATGTGAAGGCCAGCCCTGCTTTCTCTTCACCTTCAGCCATGATTGTAAGTTTTCTGAAGCCTCTCCATCCATGCCTCCTGTACAGCCTGTGGAACTGTGAGTCAATTAAACATCTTTTCTTTATAAACTGCCCAGTCTCAAGTAGTTCCTTATAACAATGTCAGAAGGGACTAATGCATTATCTAATACATGTCCCCAGTTCTGCTACCTGTGGGAAGAAGCAGGGGTGAAACTCAAGGCTCAGGGCAATGAGTAGTGAGGCATGCGATATATGTGTCTGCCCTGCTGCTGGGGCCCTCTGGTCCATCCTTTTTTTTTCTTGAGTTGGAGTCTCACACTGCTGCCTGGTGGAGTGCAGTGGCGCGATCTTGGTTCACTACAACCTCCGCCTCTTGGGTTCAAGTGATTGAGGCCTTAGCCTCCTGAGTAGCTGGGATTATAGGTGCTCGCCACCACGCCCAGCTAATTTTTTGTGTTTTTACTAGAGATGGGGTTTCACCATGTTGACTAGGCTGGTCTTGAACTCCTGACCTTCTGATTCACCCGCCTCAGTCTCCCAAAGTGCTGAGATTGCAGGTGTGAGCTACTGGGCCTGGCCTGGTCCATCTTTTTTTGTCTTCTGGCTTTCTGTATTACCCACTGGGACACTGGGCTTTTGGTGGGGTATAATCAGAACTTTGCAAACAGTCCAGGTTTTAAATATTCAGCATAAATATTCCCCAAAGCACAGGAAAATGGGTTAGACCAAGGGTTCTAGTTTTGGACTTGAGAAACAGTTATAGAGCACATAGTGGCATCCCATTGTTGTGAAATGACGCATTCCCTTGGGATTCTGAGCTCAAGTTTCTGCTTCGTCTTAATTAAGGAGCTAGAGCTGAAGAATGGCTTGTTGGGGCAACTTACAGGATGATTCAGATTTTTAACAGATTAGTCACGTTTTTAACTCAGAGGTAACCAAGGATTTTCATGTTTTCAATGGTGGGCCACGTGATCAGAAATCCAAACATGTGTGCACTTTGTTGACATTTCCTTTGTTAGAAGATGAATTGATGGACTTTGAGTATTAGATGTGACTTAAAGATGAGTCAGATATGTAGAATCTTTATTCATATTATTTTTCTGCATGTCAGTAATCCTTAAATTTCATGTTTGTAGCTTGGTGTTAAACATGAAAAGTTCAAAGTACATAATTAATTGAAGCTTTAGTGGAAACTTGACAATGTGAGTCTGGTAGCAGTTGCTCAATAGAAGCAGGCTGACATGTCAATTTGGACTTCCATGACTGAATTCAGGGAAGAAAGAGCCCCAAGAGTGAGGGATGGTGATATTAGATCATGCGTGCTGTTTAAAAACAACAACAATAGCAACACTGTTTGTGGGGGTGTATTTAGGTGCCCAAATGTTATCTATACCTAAGCAGTGGTTTTCAAATGTTTCATTCATTGATTTTTCCTTTAAATGAAACATTACTCTAAAGGCTTGTATTAAATCAGATGAAGACAAAGCTGCTTTAGTTGAGGCCTGGGTTAGGGGCTGAGCCCTCATTCTTGGCTTTTCCTCCTTGAGGCAACCCATGAACACTTCTGCAGAACTGCTAGGCCTCTTGAGGAGTGGCTGGAATACAGTTCGTTTGTGGGAGACCAGAACATGCAGCCCAGAACATGAAGGTCTGTTGAGCTGAAGACAAGAGAAAGCAGACGCAGGAGAGCTCTCTCTATTTGCCTAAAGCGGGACATAGATTTGCAAAGACAAAAGTTGTCCTGCCACGCTTCTACCAGAGAGAGTGAAGTTTAACCACCGAACACAACTTTAGACCTTTGTTGTCTGGAGGTGGTACTAGAAGAATCTACAGGAGCAAGCTTTGCTAATTAGCCTTCATCTGCCAGTTATTTGCCTTTCACTAGTTGCTGCCCCTAGGAACTTTTCCTTTGTTTTGTCACTTCTCTAAAAATTAACTGTTCTATGTTGAAGACTATAAGCTGAATTCAAGGCTACCTCTTTGAGAATTACTCATTCTCTGGGTGCCTTATATGTCCTGTATGTATAAGACATACATCTTAATAAGCTTCTGTTTGCTTTTCTCTTGTTAATCTATCTTTTGTTATAAGTAGTACATTCCAACTAAAAACCTATGAGGGGTTGAAGAAAAAATATTCTTCTCCTACACATCTAAGGGAGTGACCCTTTGGGATCTCCTGGAACACACTAAATCGACTGCTGCTGGACCGTTCGAGTGTCTCTTGAGTGTGGTATTCGTTCCTGGAATCTCTCTGCTATAATTTATCCAAAGAAACTTTGTACTTGGCCATAAATAATATTGTGCCATTTTTGAGTCAGGAAAGACTCTCATTCAGCTTAGGTGGGTGTTCAAAGTAAACCATCTCTCAAAGCCAACGCGTGTAGAAAAATAAAGTCTTACCCTAATAGGCTTTTCTGTTTCCAATGGAGAATGAAACTAGGAAGATGGTGGGAAGGCAGCTGGCACCTCTGAGAGCCAATGTGCAGGACAAATGAAGCATCTGAATCTCACATCCTGGTTTATTCACTGGGGCATGAGCTTGAGGGTAGATAATACATATTTTCCTCTTTTTGTAAAAGGCCTGGACGGGGCCAGATGACACTTGGAGACTGACCTCGGAAGGCTCCGTTTGGAAGGCTCATGTGTGTCATATGATGAAAGCTGTGGGGATGGTGACCAGGCCAGTGGTTCCCAGTGCCAAGCTTGGTCTCCACAGCTTCAACTTCATTCCAAAATAATTGAAAACATATGGTAAAATATGCATTTTCTTAATGTTCAAAATTTCCTTGGGATGTACTTTCCATACTGTTTTGGTTTAAAATGCTGTGGCCAAAAAAAGTTTGTATGTCAGTATCTAAGTGTTTTAAAACAAATCTTTTAAACGTAAAAATTTTGAAGGATGAACATAGGGCTGAATCATAGTTCTGAGAATTGAGGCAGGTGAGCAATCTAAAAGAAATGGCTTAAAGCAATACTTCTTAAAGCAAAATGATGAGTTTTGTAATTACAGTTTATAATTTAGTCCAAATGTCTTATACCCCTGCTCCCTTAAGAATAATTCTTACATCTGGACATTATGTTTGTGACATCCAACAGAGAGGGAAAAAAAGCATCTCTCCATATTTATCCTGCACAAGTTTCCATCTGCAGCAGAAGTAACAGTGCCAAATGTTCATGGGGACCAAGCAGATAAAGAATGTGAGGGAAGCCAGCTGGTGGTGACCGTGGCCACCAAGACAGCAAGTGCCCATTTAAAGAGAGTTGCCATTTAGAGAGATCAATCCTGCGTTGCCAGAGATTCTGATTTTTCAAGATATGCTGGAAATGAACATTTTAATGTAAAATCTCCTCACTTTTAAAATTTTGGAAATGAAAGATAGAAGTACAATGGATGGTTCAATAAATACCCCTGAAGAACAGACTTGGCCTGGGGCTGTGAGTTTGCAATCTCTGCTATGCAGGGTGCGCTGTTGGTCTAAAAAGTTAGGTGGCAGCAGAGCCCCGTGGGTCTTGCAAAGGCTGGGACAAATACTCATCAAAATGCGTTGGGATTTTGGGGGTCGGGAGTAAGGTTTGTACTATCTCTGTTTCCAGCAGTTTAAGTGGGAAGAATGAGAGACAACTTTAAGATGAAGTCAGAGAATGCAGCAGTGCACATATGGGTAGAAGTAGATGAGGCAAAAAGTGAGCTCCAATGAGAGGAGAAGGTCTGGAGCCACGGCCATCAGAGAGCTTGCATGACATTGATGAATGGCGGGGGAGGAGCTTAGAAGAAGGGTTGGCTAATGCCGACCTCTGACAAGTATCTACTCCTGGATAGTGCTTTTAGCTCTCTCGACACAGAAAGATAAATGTCTGCAGTTATTAACTAATTGTCTTCAGGGTAACTTGTTACCTTTCTCTTCCTCACCAGGCTCACTACCTCATTCAACTCCACTTTCTTTTTTATGTTGTATCTCAACCAGTTGATCATTTAGAGTTGACTGCACTCACAGCTGAATCTCTCCCATGATTGTAAGCCCACTTCAAATAAGGGGGCCCCCACCCTGTTCCCTACACTACCTTTGGGTACTGTCTAATTAGGTATACCATGATTACACTTAGAAGAGTGAGACCAATCAGGAAAATGAGAGATGTTTCTTGGGCTGAATATGAGGATTCAGAAGCAAATAGGATAAAATGTGATATGGGGTTCATACGTCAAATGTTCTAACTCCAGTAGGGAACTAACTATATGGGAACTTATGAAGCTGCCCTAGCCCCACCAGTCCCACTGGAAACTGGTGATCAAAGAAGAATTCAAAGGAGAAATTAAAAAGCGTTTTCAATGGAATTAAAATGCAAATGCACCATATAACAATTTATGATGTGCCACTAAAGTAGTACTTGGGAAAGTTAGGGCACTAAATTATATCGGAAAAGAAGAAAAGTCTTAAATCAGTGACTTTACCTTCCAACTCAGGAAACAAACAATTTTTTAAAAAGCAAAATAATTTCAAAGTAAGTAGAAGAGAGGAAATAAAGAAATTAAATATATATATATACTTGAAAAACAATAGAGAATATTTATCTTTGAGAAAAATCAATAAAATTGATAAATCTTAGCCATACTGATCAGGAAAAAAAGAAGACACAAATTGCTAATATAAAAAAATGAGAGATGTGATATCATTACAGATTCTACAGATATTAAAAGGTAATAAAGGACTATTGTGAACAATTTTATGCCAATAAATTTGACAACTTAGATGAAATGGACACATTTCTTGAGAGGCATAAATTACCAAAGCTCACTCAAAAAGAGATTGATGACTTAAATAGTCCTGTATGTACTAAAGACATTGAATTTGTAGTTACAAACTTTCCCACACAGAAAACTTCAAGCACGGATGGCTTCACTGGTGAGTCATACCAATCATTAAAAAAAAAAAATTCAGTTCTACCCGAAGTCTTCCAGACAATTAAAGAAGAGAGTACTTCATGTGTCACACTATGAGGCTAAACATTACCTTGTAATAAATGATAAAGGATAATAAAACCAGACAAAGACATTATAAAAAAACTACAGACTAATATCATCATGAGCATAGTTACAGAAATTCTTAACAGATTTTTAGCAAATTGTATCCAACAATATATAACAAGAATGACACATTATAGCCAACTGGAGTTTATCCTAGGAATGCAAAATTGGTTTAAAATGTGAAAATCAAACTGTATAATTCACCACATTAACAAACTAAAACAAAAACAACAGAATTCAATAGCCAAAACCAAAAAACCAAACCCAAAGTCAAATCATATTTTCATTGCAATAGACCAAGAGAAAGCATTGTGAGATTCAGTATCTATTTATGATAAGATGTCTCAGTTAACTAGAAATAGAAGGAAACTCCAACGTGTCTATACAAAAATCCTTTTCTATTCTCTATTTGCCTTATAGACAAGTACCACACAGAAGTAGCGGATATAGTGGAGTTAGTTTAAGCTTCTAGGTCAGAAATGCTTGAGTTCAAATTATGGCTTTTCTACTGCTGTGACCATAAATTACATAGCCTCTTTGGCTGGACACAGTGGTTCATGCCTATAATCCCAACACTTTGGGAGGCCAAGGCAGGAGGATCACTTGAGTCCAGGAGTTTAGGACCAGCCTGGGCAACGTAGCAAGATCCCATCTCCAAAAAATAGAAAATAAAATAAAAATAAAAAGTAAATAAATAGCATTTCTGAGCTTGAGTTTTCTTATTTGTAAAACAGATAATAAAGCCTATGTTTTGAAACTGTTTGTGGTACAAACAAGTTATGTCACTGCTTAGCACTGCTTACATACATTAAAGTAAGTACACTTCTCCTTTTTTTGTTCACCTGGTTCTGATGAGGGTGAGATTGGCAATTTTCAACATCTTTCTTAGCCACAAATGTTCACTGCAGATCTTCTATGCATGAGGCCTTTGTGGGCTTCCTCCAGTAGATTATAAAAGCATTAATTTCCTCCATTTTGGAATGATCTGATGGAGTGGAATGGGGAAGAGGCTAAGAGGCAATTAGAGGAAGATAGGACATCCCTAGTCTTCAAATGGGCTCTTCCTGCAAAACTCAGCTAGGGTTTTGGCAATAGACTCGTGTCCTGGTCTTGCAGAGCAATGGGTGTTCAAGCTTAGATTTCTAGCTAAGGTAACATTTCAGGGTAGAACACATAGGATGCTAATCCATCGAGACAAGTATCTTTACAACTCAATGGTGAGGACAACTTTTTTAAGTTCCAAAGTGCTCTGATAGAAAGCACTTTGGAAGGCCAAAGTGGGTGGATCACTTGAGGTCGGGAGTTCGAGACCAGCCTGACCAACATGGTGAAACCCCGTCCCTACTAAAAATACAGAATTAGCCGAGTGTGGTGGTGCATGCCTGTAATCCCAGCTACTCGGGAGGCGGAGATAGGAGAATCGCTTGAACCCAGGAGGCAAAGGTTGTAGTGAGCTGAGATCACGCCGTTGCTCTCACTCCAGCCTGGGTGACAGAGTGAGACTCCATCTCAAAAAAAAAAAAAAAAAAAAGAAAGAACTTTTTATACATCAGGGCTCAGCTGCACAAAGTCACAGTTACACCAAGACTAGCTGGTCATTTGTATGCAGTCAGTCCATCCCTTGCCTACAGGGCTATTATACTGTAATTAGTAATGGGGACATATTTGGAGTTAGTGTTGCCATAGGCTGGTATTGAATTTTTGCTCACTAACTGCATGCTCCTTGGTGATTCTGACAGCAATATAGGGCTTCCAAAAGAGGTATATTATCATGATAAAGAAGAAGAGATCACTTGATGATCAGGACCAGCAGGCCCCCGCCCGCTAATAAGCACCAGTGTCAAGTACTACATTCCATGATGCACACTGCAACATTAAAAACTCGGAGAAACTTGGCAGTGGAGGCAGAGGCTGACTTCTTAGACAGAGCTCTGTGTCAACAAGACATCGGCATGGTGGGTATGAGAACCAGAGGAATATCCCCACAGACCTACACACACATACACACCCACCCACAAACACACACACACCATACCATGTACACAACACACCTACCATCCACTCACACAACACACACACACACATTCACACCACACCCACCATCCACTCACACACCACACACACATTCACATCACACACACCATCCGCTTGCATATCACAGACACATTCACACCACACTCACCATCCACTCACATGCCACAAACACACACACATTCACACCACACCCACCATCCACTCACACACCACAAACACATTCACACCACACACACCATCCACTCACATGCCACAAACACATTCACACCACACACACCACATTCACCATCCACTCACACACATACAACATACCACACACACATTTATACTTCACGCATCACACCCACCATCCACTCACACTCATACCACAAACCACACTCACTATCCATTCACAACATATACCACACACACCACCCACACTCACACCACACACACCACAGCCACCCATGAATCACACACTACACACACACAGACAATATATCACACACCCCACACCCACCATTCACTCACACACGTACACATTCACACCACACACATCACATACATACTATACATACCACACATACATTCATATCACAAACACCACACACACATCACATTCACACCACACATACCACACACACATTCACAACACACAACATATACACATACATACAGTACACACCACACACAACACATACACTACATATACATTCACACCACACACACAGACACACTACACACATTTACACCCCACACACCCCACACACAGCCATGACGTCAAGCTTGAGATGCTATTAAGGAGAGGGCAAGGAGGGTGAAGAAGGACCTGGAAAGAAATGAAGATAATGTGAAACAGATTAAGTTTTAAACCAGGAAAGACTTCTCCGAAGTGGCCTGCTAACCATGGGCTCCCGGGAAGCCAGAGGGCCATCACTTACTCTTCTGGGCTCTCCAGGTGGAGTGCTCTTGCCATGTCTTACTATTTCATAGGACTGTGTAAATAGCACAAGGGAAATACTGACCCAGAGCGCACAGTTTTCAGTTTGTAGTGAAAGTGTTATTTCTCTTGTCAGAACGCATGTTGTCCTTCAGCCTCCTAGCCTGTCATCCCTTCCGTGGATGAAGGACTTATAGACAAGAGGGGGTAAAAAGATTTTAACATTTTTTAAAGATCTTTAAGTGTGCAGAGAACGAGAAGCAAATTCCGTAACATTATACCCATCAAGAGGGAGAAGACAGAGCTGGTGTTTGAAATGGTCACACATTTCATAGATACAAATATTATACAAACAAAATAAAATATTATGAAAAAACTCATAATGTTAAAAAGGCAATGCACAACGCCAGCCTATTTCTATTTTTGTTTATTTAACATTTATTTTAGGTTTGGGGGTACATGTGAAGGTTTGTTTCATAGGTGAACATGTGTCCCAAGGGTTTGTTGTACGCATTATTTCACCACCCAGGTATTAAGCCCAGTACCCAATAGTGGTCTTTTCTTCTCCTCTCCCTCCCTTACCTTCCACATGTAAGTAGACCCCAGTTTCTGTTGTTTTCTTCTTTGTGTTCATAAGATCTTCTGGCTTCTGGGAACTCCATTTTATTTCCTGGTATAATTCACTGCAGTTTAGACATGTGAACTAGTGGTAACTCAAGTCTAGTAGATAGAATTTATCTCAGTTAATAGTCAACATGAGGAGAGCCATTGCCACGGTTTGAACGTGTCCCGAAAGTTCAACCATTGTTGGAAACTCAATCCCCAAGACAATTGTGTTGAGAGGCGGGACTTTCAAGAGAGGGGATGAGGTCGTGGGGCTCTGCTCTAGTGCGTGGATGAATGCTGTTCCTGAGGGAGTGGGTTTATGATGGAGGATGGGTTCCTGACATGGGGATAAATTCGGCCTCCTTCCTCTCTCGCTCCCTTGCCCTTGGTAGACCTTCCACCATGGGATACCACCACAAGAAGGCCCTTGATCTTGGACTTCCCAGTCTCCGGAACTGTAAGAAACAAATCTCTGTTCTTTTTAAATTACCCAGTCTCAGGTATTCTGTTAGAGCTGCACAAATCGGACTAAGATAGCCACCTCTCCCTGTTTCTTATGTCTTTCACTGAGAAGTTTCCAGGACCGGAAGTGAAGGACAGGGGCTCCCGGCGTCACACAGCCCCTGGAGATGGAGGCAGCAGGAAGCGCAGCTGGAGACCCGGTACAGTCGAGACGGGGTGAGGCCTCAGAGAGGAAGTCTGTTGTTATCCTCTTTCTGCTGCAGAGGGACCGGGGAGCCACTCCCAGTGCGCTGCCAGCCAGGCCTGGAGGTGCCTGCCCATGCGGCACTGCTGTGCGCTGGCTGGTCCTCACCTGGGAAGCCTCATGGAAACTCGGTGCTAAGCACCGAGAGCCGGGCGCGGGCCCCAGCAGCCGGCACCACAGACCTCCTGGGCTTGGCGCCCCTTGTTCTAGGTTTTCACGTGGAGCTGGAGGTGAGGAGGGATTGGCCTAAGGGTGGGGCTGCTGAGGTGGGAGTGGAACATTCGCTGGAGTGTTTCCCGAGAGCAGTTTCCTGGCTAGAAACAGACGTTCTCGTGGCCAAAAGCACTATGCTGGCCAAAAGCATAATGTAAAAACATTAACATATATATCCTTCAAAGCATTCTTACTTTACTTTTCAGTTCTCAGCAGCTTCTCTCACGCTTTGAAAACGGAGCGGAAACCAGCGTTTTCCTGCTCCGCATTTTGTGGGCTTCAGTCGGCTGCAGGCCCAGTGGCTTCTGCGCGGTCGGGGCCTGCTCGGCCTTCCTGCTCTTGTTTAGTCTCCTTCTTCATTTGCAGGGCAGCGATTCTCCGCTGCGGGAAGGAGCCTGGATGTTTTTGGCAGTTCCCGTGGAGAAACCCTGTATAAGTTATCTCCAGGAGCTGAAGGCGTTGAGTTATTTCCCAGCGGTCTCGTGACTGGGAGTGTGGTGGAGAGCAGAGACCAGCATCCAGCGCTCCAGCCCCGGGGAGGGCAGGGGTTCCCGGGGCCCCCAGGACTCAGTGGGGGATCTTACTTTACTCCTGGGGTCTGAGGCTTGGCATCTTGTTCAGATGGACTCACAGATTAAAGAAAAAAAAAAAAGAAGATCTGCTGGAAGGGAACTAAATCCGGCCATATTCCCTCCGTGCCCACTTCGGATTGTTAACCCTGGTGCTTTTGATTTAGGGACCATGAATTACGGAAGGGTAGTGATTTCAGACTTTAGAGATCATCCAATTTAATATCATTATTTTATAGAAGAGAAATCAAGAAAGAGAGTTGTTCAATGAGTTTCCTGTCTGTTCGGGTGCAGTCCCAGCTCTCCTGTCCTCTTTCTGCACATCCAAAGTTTCCCTATGTGTTCCTTCCCGCTTCCTTCTGAACCAGACCAAAGGGTGTGCTTTCCTGTGTCTTTCGCTACCTCCATGGTTTTTGTCCACGTTTCCCTTACATCTGCCGCTTGCGCCAGACCCAGACCCCTCTTTCCTGGCTGTGTGTTCCCATAATTTAGTGCACATTTCCTGCAAACAAGTACGGAACAGGTGCATAGTCAACATGTAATGTGTTTAGAGGTTGCTGATTCTACGAGGGCTTCCCCTGAAAACTATGAGTGGTTGACAGGAAAGAATATTCACTCCACAGAGGCATAGGCTTTCCAGGTAATTCGATCTTTTGTCTTATTCCGACAGGCTAGAGGGTGTCATTTTGGGCTTCTCACTCTGGCCAAGGCTTCATAATCCTTCCCCCATCTCTTTTCCTCCCCTACCCATCCTCTGGCCCCCATACCATAAGGTGAATTTCTACAATCTACAAGCACTTTGCTTGCAAATTAGATTTTGATTTGTATTGGAAAAGAATTCCCCAGGGAAGGCCGGCCAGCCCCCAGTCCTCTTTCCGTCCATGCTTTGCAGCTGCTTTGCGGAGAATGGCTCCCTCCGATGGCTTCTGTAGTCATGGCTAGTTGGGAGGGTCTTCCTGCCTGATGGAAAAGCCAGGCTGGGGAGGTGGGAGTCTTACTGAGTGACCCCAGGCTCGTGAGGTTCCTCTCCCACGGATCCAGCTGTTTCATCAGTTCCCCCAAGCTGCTTTCTGTCTTTTCTATTGTAATGTTAAGCATGTCTTTCCTTTCCCAGATAATCCTTCATCACTGATTTCTGGAGGGTTAGCTTTGAAGAGGCAGGATGAACTCCCACCCAAAATTTGTATGTTGAGACTGATGATGCCACACATGTACCAAGATCCTGTAAAAAGGTTTATTACACACATGATCAGGCTTTTGGGGAGAGCAAGGCAACCATCCCCGGTTGGTTCGAAAATGTCCTGTGAGATCAGGGAAAGGAGACTGGCTTGAAGTTTTTATTATGGCTATGGGTGGGGCTGGGATGAGGGTTCCAGTGCATGGAAAGGGTCTTGCATGGCTTGCGTGTCCGGCTGGTGCCAAGAGGGAACACCCAGGCTTCCTATCAGCCTACTCAGATGTGGAGTGGGAGGGGGTGGGTGAGGCTTAAAAGCCCCACCAATACATGGAACCAGACTCTTTATTACAGGCTTATTTTAGATTTAGAAATATTTGTTCAAAACGTGAATAAATTGGTGCCAGACAAGATATACCTATCCTTGACTGATAACCAAATCCAGGAGTTCAGAAGTTCTTGAGTAACAAAGCCAGCAACACAGGGTTCAATCAGCTTCTCAAATACACAACATAAACCAGGCAGCTACTCACCTTAAAACATATTCTGGCTTCATGATATTCTCTTTTTCCTGGGAAGTTTAAAGTAATGACTTTTTTGGGAAACATATGAGATGATGAAAATAGTTTTTATCATTTGTTTTAATATTATTTCCTTATTCAAAATCTCAACTGTCTTAGGATGGAATTCAAATCAAAATGAAGAGCTGCATGTTGCTAATTTCCAAATTTACAGCCCAAGCCTTCGCTGACAGCTGAGGCTGTGACTTGTAAGATGCTGCCATGAGTCCTGGGTCCTTCTTTCTGGGCTCTGCATCACTGCAAGTCCACGTGCTCCCTGGGAAAGGACACCTTCCGGGCAGGTTCTTCATTCTTTCCAGGGAAGGCACAGGGTCACCTTCACACCCAGATCCGGAGCCACCAGGGACTGACTCCCTTGGTGAGCACAGCATATGCACCCCCAGGTGGTGGTGGTAAACCATGAGCAGGGCAGCTTTTCAGACTAGTTTAGAAAGTGACCATAGGTAAATTGTGGAGAGGGCAGACTGCATGGAACACCAGCATGTTGGTCATGAATGGAGACTGTGCAGTCACTCAGGGCTGCAAGCTCAGAAAGGGCTTTGTGCTTGGGGCTTAAGGCTCTGTAATTACCATCCTGAGATTCTTAATCTTATCAGAATTTGTGTTTTATTTATTTATTTATTTATTTATTTATTTATTTATTTATTTTTTGAGTTTTGAGATGGAGTCTCCCTCTGTCACCCAGGCTATAGCGCAGTGGTGTGATCTCGGCTCACTGCAACCTCCGCCTCCCAGGTTCAAGCAATTATCCTGCCTCAACCTCCCGAGTAGCTGGGATTACAGGCATGTACCACCACACCCAGCTAATTTTTGTATTTTTAGTAGAGATGGGGTTTCACCATATTGGCCAAACTAATCTCAAACTCCTGACCTCAAATGATCTGCCTGTCTTGGCCTCCAAAAGTGCTGGGATTACAGGCATAAGCCAAGGTGCCCAGCTGGAATTTGTGTTTTGTAAGTGAAGGCCGATGAGAGGGGTGCACCAGATACTCCCACTGCCTCTCTGGGACTTGCTTTCAGTTGCAAGCACCCAGCCTCCTGGGGTACCTGGCCCTGCCCAGCTTCCCTTTGCACTCTGCTCCAGAGCCCTGTCGCCCTCTGCCTGGGGATATTGGTGGGAGGTCCAGGGTCCCCTGTCACTCTCTACCCCTGTAGATCCTGGTAGAGGAGTCCAGTGCAGCATGGGCCCTAAGTGCCTCGGCTGCCCTGGGATGAGCGACTTCAGGGACCTCCAGCCTGCTCCTAGTCTAGGTACTGGGCACTTCCAAGAGCTGAGGTTGCAATCCCTTAGGGCCACCCACTCCCCAGGGGTTGAGGCTGTGGGCCCTTGGGAAGCAGAGACCCCCTTTGCGTCCCTAACTGGGGCTCTGCATTTTCATTAAAGAGGTAGGCATCAGATCAGCTCTTCTACTTACTACTTTCTCTCCTGGTTGGTCCTGGTCTCAGGCGATAAAGCTTCCCTTTAAGAAACTTTACCAACACTGGTCAGATTTCTTGCCTTTAGTCACGTTTTGTTTATCTGCCCTGGAATGTCTTCTCCTGGCCTCTCATGTTTTTTTAAGGCTTTTGTCAAGACTTATGTCTATCTCTCCCCCAAGACTTCAGGCCCACTGTGGATCACAGAGCTGGTTCTCTGCATGGAACTTGGTGCTTTATCTTCTCCAGTATTATTTGCAAATGAAACACAGATTTTCTATTGTACTTCCAGTGTTCATTGTTTGGCATTGTTATTTAACTTGTTGGTTGTTTATGTTTTGTTTATATTACTCTATTCTTGGCTCAGTTTTCTGGGTATGGTAGACACAGGCAAAAATATGTATTGATTACACACTGGGTGTGTCTTGGGCACATTTTGGAAAATAAGCAAATGATTAAGGCCATACTTCCTGTAGAAGTTACTGATTGGTTGAAGTCAAGTGTCTGATTTAAGTGATTTGGGGAAGAAGTAATGATACATTAGAAACTTACAATTAAAAAAGAAATCTTAAGTGGTGCATGGTGGCTCCCGCTTGTAATCCCAGAACTTGGGAGGCTGAAGTGGGTGGGTCACCTGAGGTCAGGAGTTCAACATCAGCCTGGCCAACATGGAGAAACCCCATTTCTATTAAAAATATAAAAATTAGCTGGGTATGGTGGCATACAGCTGTAGTCTCAGCTACTTGAGAGGCTGAGGCAGGAGAATTTCCTGAACCTGGGAGGCGGAGGTTGCAGGGAGCCGAGATCACGCCACTGCATTCCAGCCTGGGTGACAGAGACAGACTGCGTCTTTAAAAAAATAAGTCTTTCAGCCAGAAGAGGGGGATGCTCATTTGATGTGAATGCTGTTTTTAGCAATCACTGGGTTATTGTATCTCTAAAGGATTAAACTTAACTTTCACTATGATATGAGCGTATCTCTCCTCCAGATCCATAAGTATGTTTTGTACCCACAAACCCGAGGGTGAGTAAAATCTGGACACTCAGGCAACAATGCCACAGTCATTGCTCAGCTTCTGAAAGTCTGCCCAGCCTGGTGAGGATGTGTTTGGTACTTTGCCCTCCTTTCTGCCCAGTTTTCTCCTGACTGGTGATTTCCTGCTGCCTCTTGAATTCCTGCAGCTCCTACTGCAGTTTCCGCCACAGGGGCGTCTCCAAATACTGTGAAGTACCCAGAACTCAAAGGGTTTCATTTCAGTAAAGAATGTTTCTTTTCTGTTCCTTCCAGTGTCTGTGGATGAACATAACAGCATTTTCTCTGTTTTCTGAGAATTTCTCAGCAGGTGCTTTAAAAACCAAGGATGAATTCAGTGTCTCTATTTTATGTGGAAGTTGTTCTCAGCATCCTTTGTTTTCTTACTTGGGTGGAAAAGATAGCTGGGCAGGTACTTTCCTCCCAGGGCCTTCTGAGGAGTTTAAAAACAGACACTTTTGGTCTTGTATGAAAGGTCCCCATTCTTTCCTAAAATACTCACAGAATCCCATGACTAATACATAAATAAAGATTGTTTTATTAGTCACCCAAAAATGAAAGAAGAAATCCTCCCACTTCTCAAATGCTTCCTTTTAGAGTAACCTCAATGACCTGACTGATTCATGGAACTAATTTGTAACAATAATAAAGACAAAGCGGGAGGTGTCACATTCATTCCCAGACAAGCTTTCGGCATGCCTCCAAAGACCCTCACTGCCTCATACCACTCTCCCGTTCCTCGGCCTGCGGCTGACACCCTTGAGGAAGCCCCTGGGCCCAGAAGCTTCTTCCCCTTGCTCAGACAATTGGCCCTGTGGCCATTGTCAACCTGTGGGGCTTCCTGGACTCCACAAACTCAGAAAGTCTGAGCTCAGTCACACCCTGCATCACCCCCGCTCCCTGGGCCCCTGCCTGGAACCACAGCTCCCTGCTTAGCTAAGAAGGGTCGGCCACCTCAAGGTTCACTTCCGGGCAGAAGAGGCCACATCCGTTAGGAAAGAGAAGAGGTGAAAAGCCTAGTGAGCAAGTGTCTGCTCTGGGCCAGGCACTGAGCTAGGAGGTATCTTATTCATGTGTCTTGTTATTTCATTATGTAAATGACCCTGTGAGGCAGAGATGGTTGTTTTAATTATACAGAAGGAGAAGCATAGAGTCAGAAAGATTAAGAAACTTGCTGAAGATTGTATTGTCTTCCAGTGGTCTCCAATCTGGGGTAGGTCCACTCTAGCGAAGGTCCCTGGTTAATTCCTGCTGATTAAGCACTAACCACATGAGACTCATCCAGCTGGCCGGTTTCTAGATGAAACTGTGGTAGGTAAATTCTTTGGAAAAGAAAATAGAGTCCATTTCCACATGACCACAGTAAGTCTCTGTTAATTAATGACTGAAAATAACTCTGTATGTTCACATAGGATCCAAATTTGCTTCAAGAATTATTCGAATATGGAGCTAGGAGTTTCAGCGGCAGAATACAACCTCTCAGCATTTAGAATATAGGCATCTTATCTGGTCTACCGTAAAACTCCAGTGAAAACACAAACACAAAAATTATTCAAGTTTCCACACCTGTAGTCCCAGCTATTCAGGAGGCTGAGGTGGGAGGAATGCTTGAGCCCAGGAGTTAAAGTCTGCAGAGAGCTATGGTTGTGCCACTGCACTTCAGCCTGTGTGACAGAGCGAGACCCAGAGTGAGACCCTATCTCAAAAACAACACAAAACTCAAGTTCCCAGCTCAGTTCCTGGTGTGTTTTCTGGTGGTAAAGAGCTTCCAAAGTGTGTATATTGGGCATATATTTTATTTGTTAGGCTAGTTTCCCTTCTGTTGGGAAATAACTGTAACAGTAGCTAATATTTATTTATTAGTTTTTGAGACAGAGTCTTGCTCTGTCTCCCAGGCTGGAGTGCAGTGGTGCAATCTTGGCTCACTGCAACCTCCACATTCTGGGTTCGAACAATTTTCCTGCCTTACCCTCCCAAGTAGCTGGGATTACAGATGTGTACCACTGTGCCCAGCTAACTTTTGTATTTTTAGTAGAGATGGGGTTTCGCTATGTTGGCCAGGCTGGTCTTGAACTCCAAGTGATCCATCTGCCTTGGCCTCCCAAAGTGCTGGGATTACAGGTGTGAACCACTGTGTCCGGCCAGTAGCTAATATTTATACAGCCATTATGAAGCACGGTGCACTGCCCTAAGCACTTTACATATATCCATTTATTTAATCACAGCAATTCTATTGGGTGGGTACCATCATCATTCTCATTTTGTATGCAAGGATATTGAAGCCCAGAGAGGTTAAGAGACTTGCCCAAGGACACATGGCTGGTAAGAGGCAGATCCAAGACTTCCCAGGCAGTCGAGATCTAGAGTATGCTCAACCCCTGGCTTAGACAGGTGGCGGAATGGTTAGGTTGTAACTTGTGACATTTACACAGACAGATGGTGGGAGGGTTGAGTGTTATGGTATGCCAAAGTCAAATGCAAGTCCCCCATTATGTAGAAATCATAGTTTATTGAGAACTGACTGCCAGGCTCTATGGTAACCTTTATAGATGCATTTAATATTCACAGCAATTCCAATCTTTCTCACTACAAAGCCCATAATTTTCACCAGTACTCTCTGCTATGCAGTGGTGGCTCAGAGTTGCTTCACTGGTTTCTTAGTTATTTCTAAAGCTAATCATTATTTCCATATGGGCTGGTTTAATATTCATGTTGGGTGAAGTTTGTAGTCAATGACAGTGAACAATATGAAGAAGTTTAAACAAGTGAGATGAATTAATTTAATGTGTGTTGAGCAATAAAACCTATAGGCAGAGGGATTTTAGCGCTCTTCTATTAAAAAAAAAGTCTCCTTGTTGAATGAGTTTGCATTCTTTCCTCAGGTATTCCAAATAATAGAACCCGCCATATTTCCTTTTTTGCCAAAGTGACCAGAAAGCGCATAGTGTATTTGAATGCTCACTTGAAGTAACTGTATTAACAGGTTTTTTTTTGGTATATTTATTTATTTTTTCACATATATTCTGCTTCAGTCTTTTTTTTTTTTTTTTTTACAGGGTCTTGCTCTGTCACCCAGGCTGGAGTGCTGTGGCGTGATCACAGCTCACTGCAACCTCCATCTCCCAGGCTCAAACAATCCTCCCACCTCAGCTTCCTGAGTAGCTGGGGCTACAGGTGTGTGCCACCGCGCCTGGCTAATTTTGGTAGCTTTTGTAGAAACAGGGTTTCACTATGCTGCTTAGGCTGGTTTTGAACTTCTGGGCTCAAGTGATCTGCTGGCTTCTACCTCCCACAGTGCCGGGATTCTAGGCTTGAGCTACTGGGCTCAACCCTGAGTCAGTCTGAATGGTATTATTAAATCTACATCTCATTACGTGCAACCCTGGGCTGAATACATTTTATTTTATTATTTTTTTTAAATATGTTTATTTGTTTATATATTTATTTATTTTAGGCAGGGTCTGGCTCTGTCACCCAGATTGGAGTGCAGTGGCATAATCCCAGCTCACTGCAACCTCCACCTCCTGGGTTCAGGTGATCTTCCCGCCTCAGCCTCCTAAGTAGCTGGGGCTACAGGAGTACACAACCACAACCAGCTAATTTTTGTATGTTTTTAGAGAGACAGAGTTGCACTATGTTACCCAGGCTGGTCTCAAACTCCTGAGCTCAAGTGATCCACCTGCCTTGGCCTCCCAAAGTGCTAGGATTACAGGTGTGAGCCACGCTGCCCAGCTTTAAGTTGGTTACATTTCAAAACAGAGAAATTCCACTTTTCTGCCTTGATAGTCCAGGTGAGGAAGAATCCTCCTTGCTTGTAAAGGGGAAGTGAGTTGCCCTGACGGTGGTGGGTAGTTCCTGGTCTGGTGCTCCAAGGCCCTCTTGCCCAGTCTTTCTCACTCCAAAATACACGATGCTTCTGGTTTTGATAAGCAGCTGAGACTTGATTCAATCCCTACTGGAAACAATTAGGAGAAAATAATTTGCTGTTGTAAGATCAAGCAGGGGAAACAGTCCCTGCTGGAACCATGTGTTTCTTTTATCTGGGATGCCCGTAACCTACAGAGCCCTCATTGCTTGAGTTGGAGAGAAGAGGGATCATCTACTTCCCATGGCTTCAGCTCCACTCAGACCTGGCAGCTCACTGCCGTGGGTAGTCCAACATGTTCTGCTCATAGGTATGGACCCTGGAGTTATACAAATCCAGATTAAAACCAGCTCTACCGCACAGCTGCCTTGGGAAAGTCAATTCACCTTTGTAAGCCACATATGTTCGTCTGTAAACTGGGAATACTCCTCTCTAAAGGTAATGTAAAAGTTAACTAAGGTTATGTTTGTAAAGCAATTAATTAACACAGCAAATGACAAAAATGGCCCAAAAATATATGTCAGCAGAAATATTACCATTTTATTACAGTGTTATTAAAATGGAAGCAAAGACTTTAAAAACCTATGTTTCTCAGCAGAAATAGCAGATAGCTTTAAGTCCAGCAACCCTTGACCCAAGATGGGCCACCAAATGTAACTTTCAGTCTTTCAGACACTCATGGGACATTTAAAAATACTTGATCATGTGCTTGGCCATAAAGAAAATCTCAACAAAATCAAAGAATTTAATATTGTTAATAACACAAGTCTGACCAAAATAGCACAGAATTTAAGAGCAACAACTAAAAAGATAACCAAAAAAGATCATGTGTTTTATCAGTGTTTCAAAAATTAAATAAATAATTCTAAATAATTTATAAATCAATGAAAGTATCATAATAGAGAATTTAAATATTTGGAACTAAATAACTGTAAAAACACCATCAAAAATTGTGGGATATAGTTAAAGCAATATAGAGAGGGAGATATTTTGACTTTAAACATGCATCTAAAAATGTTTAATAAAACAGTGAGCTGAATTTCAATTTAAGAAAGAAAAAAGCAGCAGTGCAAACCCAAAAAATATAAGGACAGAAGTAATAATGATAAGAGCAGGAATAATAAAACAGAATTTAAAACAGCCACAAGGGAGGGACTAAAACTAAACTAAATCTGAGTACTCCGAGTTTTCTCATCTATAGACAGGAGGGGATAGTATTGACCTCAAAGAAAGGTGTGGGGGACACATGCCATAATCTGTGCGAAAGAACTTTGTGAACTGCCGAGAACTATTTACATGCATTTCCATTTTTATTTTGTTTATTCAACCCTTGCTTACTAATTACCTACTCTGTGCCAGGTGACTTGTCTGGCTGTAGCAGTACAATGCCTCCTTGGACCTTACTCTTTATAGGGGTTGTGGATCTTAAGCGCGTCACTGTATGCTGTGCAGGAGATGTGCACTGTGTTAAGGCGAGTGCATGGTGGAGATAGAGCCTACTCAAGGATGTTAGGAAAGTTTGGCTGGAAAATGAGATTCAAGCAGAGATCAGGAGGTGGGGTGGAAGGAGAAGTATTGTGAGCAACGGGAAGACCAGGTGTTCTGGCCAATGGAATATGAACAGGTATGTAAGGAACAGGAGGCTGAGCCCAAAGTGTGTGGTCTGGAGAGAGATGGAGCTGCAGGTGCTGGAAGGAGCCATGCAGGATCTCATAGGCTATGCTTGGATTCTTGCTTTTTAAGAACAATGAGAAACTGTTCTGTTGTTTTAACCAGGAGACAGAATGAATTGGAAGGAGACACAATGAATGTAGGGGATTATTTAGAAGGCCATGCCTGGTCTAGATGAGAGATGAGATGATGATGGCTTGAATTAAGATGGCAGAGATAGAGCTGGGGAGAGGTGGATTAATTTGAGAGCTATTTCAAAATTAAAAACTAAACGCATACCCTAGAGTTCAGGGATGTGGGTTAGGACACCCTACTGCCTTCCATGGAGAAGGGTGATTCAAGGGTTACCTTCCTGGGGGTGTGGTTCCTGTTTATAGACCTACTGGTTTATTTACTGGAACATGGTGCTTCTACGCTATCTTTTTGCATCTTTAGTAAAAGACAACAAGGGTGCTAACCGGTGGCCTCTTGTCTGGCATCATCTTGCTAGGTGGGTCCTGCTGCACTTGACTGAGAAAGCTAGCCACTCTGACTCCTGCTACATTTGGCTGAAATTTTCTTTTTCTTTCTAAAATAGTAATGTAATATACCTGGAGATCCATTTATATTATTCCATAAGTAATATCCTACTGATTGAAAACATTTACTGTTTAGGATTCTCATTAGATCACGTGGATAAATGCAGAATTCCCTTGAAGTTGACAACAAAAAGGAAATTTATGAAACGTGTTTTGTCAAAAGCTCAAATCTGAATAATTATGTTAGTTTTTGAGGTCTACATAATTAATATGGTTTGGAAATAGAGGATCTTAATGGGTTATAAGCACAGTATATCTTCATGAATCAGGCTTTCTGGAAAGATGTGCTACATACTCAACAGACCTGATTGCTTTTCTTCCTGCAACTACATTTCCCAGCCTCCACTGCAGCTAGGTAAGCTCATGTAATGGAATTCTGGCCAATAGAATATGAATGGAATTAATGTGGATAACCTCCATGAAGGGCACAGAAAAACCTCCCAGGAAAAAAGTCTTGATTTTTCTTCACGTCTGCTGACTAAATATCAACTCTTGAATAGACTTGAGTATCAGCTGTTGAAGGAGGCAGAGACTCTGTCAGCCTGGGCGCCTGAGTGACTTCAAGGTTAAGCCATGAGATTTGGGGATTTGCCTGTCACAGGCATTTAGCTGCAACACATATTAATCTGTATGACTAAGTGCCATTGAACCAGGTAGTCTTGCTCTGAGAACTCCTTTTAAAGACCATCATGTTTCTAAGCATTTGTTTTCAGTGTACCTGGTCATTCTCACTTCCCTGTTCTTTCAGCTTTTAGTTGTTCAGTTTTTCCCAATGGTCTCCACCAAAATACCATCAACAGTAAGGAAGAACAAGGTGGGCCACCAGAAGGCTTGGGTGTTTCCTGAAGCTGCCCCTGCTTGGACTTTGGTTGGAAGTCATGATTGAGGATTCATGCTGGCACTCCACCAGTGAACCTAGCTCACATACCCTCTGTTCTGGCTCTAGTCTTCTTTCCCCTCTTTTTTTTTTTTTTTTTTTTTTTGAGACAGAGTTTCGCTCTTGTTACTCAGGCTGGAGTGCAATGGCGCGATCTCAGCTCACCGCAAGCTCCGCCTCCTGGGTTCAAGTAATTCTCCTACCTCAGCCTCCTGGGTAGCTGGGACTACAGGCGCACGCCACCACGCCCAGCTAATTTTTGCATTTTTTAAATAGAGACGGGGTTTCACCATGTTGACCAGGATGGTCTCGATCACTTGACCTTGTGATCCACCCGCCTCGGCCTCCCAAAGTGCTGGGATTACAGGCGTGAGCCACCGCGCCTGGCCTTCTTTCCCCTCTTCTAAGGGAGGCTATTGCCGGGCTCAGTGGGGAGCTGGGGCTCTGATGGAGTCCTGGGGAGAAGGCTGACATGAGTCCTGAGCAAGTGGACCTACTCTCTCTGGCCCTGAAGAGGTCAAGAGGCAGCTGGATGTGGGGGCTGAGTCTTTCCTGGCCCTGACGCTGGAAGTGGAAGCTTTGTCCAGGATCCTCAGCAGAGGACTGAAAGCCTGTGCTTTTATAACCTGAGCCACATTGATAAAAGTGTGCTGCCTCTTCCCACCTTTGAGACAGTTGCCTTCAGGAGCACATCTACCAGGAGCCTCTCAGAGGGGCCTTGCTCCAGGGAGAGAACGGTGTTGCAGCGCAAGCAGAGCAGGTGTAGGAGAAACAAGACAGTGTGAATTTCAAAATCAGAGCATTGAAGGAGATTCAAATATGGCAGAAAAAGACTTTCTGGAGCTAAAAATCATAATTTCCTAACTAAATACTATTCAGTGAAGGATAGGAAGATTGCCAAGGAGAGATCTGGACGGCCCTCCTGGAGGGCCAAAGGGGAGACATACCCCTTGATGAAAAGCTTTGTATACAGCAAAGGTAGAAAGAGATGGGAAGCAAGTAGAAATGGATAAGGAACGTGGGGTGGATCCTAAAACTTTGACTTGTGAATACAGAAACCTTGACTGGCAGAAAGAGGGAAAAATGGAACCAACGGAGGAGAGGCGACCATTATACTAACAACAGAAGAAAACTTCCCTGAACTGAAGCAAACCTGAACCTCTGTTTTTTTTTTTTTTTTTTTTTTTTTTTTTTTTTTTTTTGTATTTTTGGGGTGGGGTTTGTTTTTGGGGTTTTGGGTTTTTTTTTTTTTTTTTTTTTTTTTTTTTTTTATTTTATATTTTTTTTTTAAAATGTGCCTTATTTTTTAAAAAAAAAAAAAAAAAAAAAAAAAAAAAAAAAAAACAGAGG
>CAUYLG010062504.1:0-13912 GCA_963573385.1 Cacajao melanocephalus | reverse complement strand
TAGTATTCCAGAGTTAAACATAAGACCTAGCACCACAAAAATCCTAGAAGAAAACCTAGGCAATACCATTCAGGACATAGGCATAGGCAAGGACTTCATGACTAAAACACCAAAAGCATTGGCAACAAAAGCCAAAATAGACAAATGGGATCTAATTAAACTTAAGAGCTTATGCACAGTAAAAGAAACTATCAGTAGCGTGAACCAGCAACCAACAGAATGGGAAAAAATTTTTGCAATCTACCCATCTGACTAAGAGCTAATAACCAGAGTCTACAAAGATCTTAAACAAATTTACAAGAAAAAAACAAACAACCCTATCAAAAAGTGGGTGAAGAATATGAACAGACACTTCTCAAAAGAAGACATTTATGCAGCCAACAAACATATGAAAAAAAGCTCATCATCACTGGTCGTTAGAGAAATGCAAATCAAAACCACAATGTAATACCATCTCATGCCAGTTAGAATGATGATAATTAAAAAGTCAGGAAACAACAGATGCTGGAGAGGATGTGAAGAAATAGGAATGCTTTTACACTGTTCATAGGAGTATAAATCAGTTCAACCACTGTGGAAGACAGTGTGGCGATTCCTCAAGGATCTAGGACCAGAAATACCATTTGACCCAGCAATCCCATTGTGGCCTCAATTTCCTCATCTGCAAAGTGGAACTAATTATATCTCCCTCCAGAGATTACATGAAGATAAAATAAGGTAATGCATGCAAAGAACAAGTCTTTGTGCATTAGTGCTTGCTGCTATTTTCATTAGCATTATTATTTTTATTATTGCTTGATTTCAATGTCTTGGAATGTTTAAGTAGAAAAAATGTTCTATTTACTATAATTGATCAAGATTTCATAATATTTGCAAATTATGCTTCTGACAAAAGACTAATATTCAGAATATACAAGAAATCAGCAAGAAAAAACTCAAATCAGCAAGAAAAAACTACAAATCATCTCATCAAAAAGTGGGCAAATGACATGAATAAACATTTTTCAAAAGAAGGCATACAGATGGCCAAGAACATGGAAAAGATGCTCATTGTCACTAATCATCAGGGAATGCAAATTGAAATCACAATGAGATACTACCTTACCCCACCCAGAATGACCATTATTAAAAAGAAAAAAAAGAAAAGCAGTATATGCTGGAGTGGATGTGGTGAAAAGGGAACACTTATACTTTGCTGGTAGGAATGTAAATTAGCACAACCTTTATGGAAAGCAGTGCGGAGATTTTTTGAAGAACTAAAACTAGTTCTACCATTTGATCCCTCAATCACACTACTGGGTATCTACCCATAGGAAAAGAAGTCATTATATCAGAAAGACACCTGCACACATATGTTTGTCATAACACAGTTCATAATTGCAAAGGTGTGGCATCAACCTATGTGCTCATCAACTGATGAGTAGATAAACAAATGTGGTATATATACACTGTGAAATACTACTCAGCCATTAAAAAGAACTAAATAATGTGTTTTGCAGCAACTTGGATGGAGCCGGTGGCCATTATTCAAAGTGAAGTAACTCAGGAATGAAAAATCAAATGCCATATGTTGTCACTTATAAGTGGGAGCTAAGCTATGGGTATGCAAAGGCATACAGAGTAGTAGAACAGACATTGGAGGCTCAGAAGGGGGAAAGGTGAGATGGGATGGGGTGTAAAAAACTACATATTGGGTACAATGGACAGTATTTGGTGATGGGAGCACTAAAATCTCAGACTTTACCACTATACAGTTTATCATGTAACCAAAAAACACAAAAGCTGTTGAAATTTACAAAATATTTTCATGCTGGCCAGGCATGGTGTCTCATGCCTGTAATCCCAGCACTTTGGGAGGCCGAGGCAGGCGGATCACGAGGTCAGGAGATCGAGACCATCCTGGCCAACATGGTGGTGAAACCTCATCTCTAAAAATATATATATATATATATTCATGCTGAAAATGTGATAAAAATTATAAAAATATAATACAAAAAATGAATCCGATCAAGCATCTGGGCAAAGGAGACCATATATAATAAATTACCTACTGTGTGTTAGGTTCTTTATGTACATTAGCTCATTTAATACTACCACTTATCCCATGAAATAGTCATTACCACTCAGGTTTACATAGGAGGAAACTGAGGCTGAGAGAAGTCATCCCCAAAGTCTCACAGCTTTAATGTGAGAGAGTCTGGATTTCAACTCAGGCCCTCTTGTTTCCAGTTTTGTGCTCAGTCCGCTGTCTTATCATTGAGTATTATGCATTAGCCTTCCTTCTTTCAGGAAATTTACAAGCAAGAAAAACAAATGACTTGTGCTGGGTAAAGAAAGATCAGAGAAGGCTTTTTGAATGAAGTGAAAATCCAACTGTGACTTGAAAGATGAAATTGATTTTACCGGGTGGGAAGTGGGAGAGTAAGAACATTTCTGGCAAGGGAATTCAACAGGAGCAAAAACAAAAGGGCAATGTTACACTCTGATGAACTGAGCTGGGTGTGTCTTACACAGTTGGCTACATCAGCTTTATTTTTCACCTCTTACATCATTCCCTTCAGAGGAAGTCCATTCCTCAGGGGGAAAAAAAAGGGATTGGAAAGTAGTGTCAATAACATTTTCCTCTCCACCTGCCTTCTTATCAATAGCAAAAATCTCTTCTGCATTCTGAGTTACTGTCCTTTTCATGTCCATGAGAGTTTTATATGTCAGTCAAATGCCAAATGTGCAATAGGGAGCTCCAGTATGGACAATGGTGACTGTCTCTCTCCTGCAAGTCTGACACAACAGGTGTGTGTATATATGTACATGCAAACACACACATACACAGACACACACACACATACACATACACATACACACAGCAGGAACGAAGAGATTGTTGGGTCCAGCTCTTGTTCTTCAAATACTATCAGGGAGGCTCAGTTCATTTTTCTTTGCTAACCAGGCTCCAGGTCCCATCTGCTCCTTGCAAAGCAGCAAGGTCAATGCCAATTTCCCTTTCATCATCCATATCTGTGGCTGAGCTGTCTGTGATGGCAGAAATGAATGTTCTCCATAGCTTTCAGCTCTGGGGTGGCCACTTCCAGCCTGTCTACAAATTGTGATTATGCTATATTACAGCCAAGCAAAATACACACTGATGTGTCTGTGTCCTTTGCATGGCAAGGCCATGGGAGAGAAGAGCCTCCTTTGGAGGAAGCTATTCCACCACCCAAGGTCAGCTTGAGCCTGTTGAGAATTGCAGCACACACACAAAAAGTGTAATATATGTAACATGAACTCTGTGGTTTTCCTCTGGTGCTTGGCTTAGCTGAGGCTGTTACATTTCAGATATCCAGCTCTACAGAAACAAAAAGACCATATGTGTTAACCATGCCGCCCCAGAGATTAGATCAAAATTCTGATCGGAGAGTAAGGTTAATCGTAGGTTCATCACACGGTGACCTATGCAGGCAGGGCTGCAACTCAATGAGGCTGTTATTGTGCAAAGACCAGATTCAGAAGGAACCCTATAGGTTTCTGCAGCTCTGGCTGCTGGATTCCAAGGGGAGGGGGCTCCAAGCTCCAGGCTAATGCCTGCAAGGGAATGGGGGTGGGGTGGGGAATGTTACCGGAAGTGAGCTTGTAAACTTGGTCTTATAGAACTTCCCCTGGTCAGTCAAATTTAGCAATGCTGTATTTAGTAATGGGAAGGAGAAAGAAGCTCTTAGCAAGCTGATTCATGGATTACTGAAGGGAAAAAAAACCCGTATCCCCTTTTGGGCTGAAAGGCTCAGCTCCATTTGGAAGAGCACAAAGAAACATGACTTTGTAATGCAAGGTTAAGAGGCCCTGGTCAGAGATCAAGGAAGAAAAATATTTCCAGAAGTTGGCATGGTAGGGATGAAAACGAACTCTGCTACTTTGTTTACAATGATCTGGAGTCATATGACTTTCCCCACATACTAAAGCAAGTCTTAAATGCTGGCTGTAGTTTAACTCAGCCTTCTCAGTAGAGAATCAGTGCTTGGGTTCAAATCTTGGAGCCAGGTGTGAATCTAGACTCCTCGGTTTACTAGCAGTGTGATCTTGGGCTAGGCATTTACCCTTACTTAGTCTGTTTCTTCATCTGGAAAATGGAGTTAATCATAAAAGGGACCATATTTTGTAAGCAATTGCAAATACAGAGTGGTAGAACGGCCATTGGAGATATATTTTGGATTGCTTGCAAAATATGGTCCCTTTTATAATTAACTGAATATCTATCATGTATAAGTTAGTTAGTAATCTTTTTTCTAACCTTTCAAATTCCCTCTGCTGTTCCTGTCTCATCCGCAACCCCTCTTGTACCAATTTTTTTCTGGAACCACAGAGAGCTTCTAAGGTTCTCTTACGTTAGGCCAGTCTAATGTTTATTGCATTGCTATAAAGAAATACCTGAGACTGGGTAATTAGAAGTAAGGAGGTTTAATTGGCTCATGGTTCTGCAAGCTGTACAGGAAGCATGGTGCTGGCATCTGCTTCTGGAGAGGCCTCAGGAAACTTAGAATGATGGCAGAAGGTGAAGGGGAAGCCAGCATCTCACAGGGCAGAGCAGGGGCAAGAGAGAGAGCATGAGGTTCCACATTTTTAAACAGCCACATCTCGTGAGAAGTCACTACTGTGAGAACAGCACCAAGATGATGGTGCTAAACCATTCATAAGAAATCTATCCCACTGTGATCCAATCACCTCCTACCAGGCCCCACCTCCAATACTGGAGATTACAGCTGGGCATGAGATTTGGGCAGGGACATATATCCAAACTATATTACTTGCCATCTTATCTACCATTCTCCTGTTAATGTACACAGGTACACACATACATGCGTGCACACATGCATACACACACACACACACACACAGAAAGAAAATACTGGTCCAAGGCTTCCAGGGCTCTATCCCTTGACACCTACCATTTCCTCTGCCTGGAACCCCCTCTGCTATTCCCAAATGTCTTCAAAACACTGCTCTGGCTTTGTTCCCTTAGGTGCCTTCATTGAGGTTTAAGTCCTCCAACACAACAGGGTTCATTAGTCCTGTTTCCATTCTCTTTGCTCTGGATTATAATAATATATGTCTCTCATTGCATGAATCACATTCTGTTATATTTATGTGTGCATGTGTCTCTTGCTCACACTGGAAGGTAGAGTTTGTGGGTAGGGTCTGTGTCCACTCTGTATCCCAGGTTTTTGCACAATGTCTGAAACATAATAAATGCTCATAAAATAGTTCTTAAATTGACCTGAATTTAGCTCAGTGGGGCAACCGAGAACGATTTTGATTAAAATATTTATATAGTATTTTAAGGTTACCCAGATGTTTTTTTACTGACTGCCTCATTTAATTCTTACAGCAATCCTCTGAGGCCAGGAGTGCTTGAGGAATTTTATTGTCATTTTTGGATATGTGGGAACTGAGGTTCAGAGTATAAAAGCTGTGTACATAGATATCTCACTAGTAGATTACACGATAGAACTAGAACCAAGGTCTGTCTATTTCTAAGGCATTTTCCTCCACTGAGATTTGTTGATACAAAAAGCAATCAAGGCATACTTCTGTTTTTTCTGTAGCACTTTATCCACACTTCTATCTGCCATGGACCATATTGTATGTAAGTCTCTCCCTCTGTTAATCACTATCTCTCTCTCTCTCTTTTTTTTTCCCTTTAGAGACAGGGTTTCGCTATGTAGCCCAAGTTGGAGTGCAGTGGCTATTCATAGGCACAATTATAGTTCACTGCAGCTCCCACTCCCAGGCTCAAGCAATTCTAATGCCTTAGCTTCCTGAGTAGCTGGCATTCCAGGTGCCCACCATAGTGCCGAATTGGTCAATTCTATTTTTTTTTTTTAATTTGAGATGGAGTCCCACTCTGTCACCCAGGCTGGAGTGCAGTGGCTCCATCTCAACTCATTGCAACCTCCACCTTCTGGGTTTAAGTGAGTCTCCTGCGTTAGCCTCCTGAGTAGCTGGGACTATAGGCATGTATCGCCACACTGGCTATTTTTTTTATTTTTAGTAGAGACAGGGTTTTGCCATGTTGGCCAAGCTTGTCTCCTGACCTCAAGTGATCCACCTGCCTTGGCCTCCCAAAGTGTTGGAATAATAGAAGTGAGCCACAGCACCCAGCTTGGTCATCAATTCTTAACCTGCAGTGCCCCATGATATGCAGGAGAGATGAAGTTTACTTTGACTACAAAGAATGAGATGGAACACGCACAAAATAAGCTCTAGCTGATGTACTCTTCTTCTGGCACCAGGTGAAATTCTACCTATTTTCCTCCATTTTGGAAATGATATATGAATACAACCAAAAGTAATATTATTATAGAGATACCTTCAGTTCTTCCTAAATTAAAAAACATTTACAAGTGATATTTCTTTAAATTGTATTAATAACAAATGATTTGCCATTTACCTTACAGTTATTCACATCATATCAATGTATCATCAAACAACAATCGAGAATTGTTGAACTTTCATACATATTTACAGAGACCCAAACTGTATTGATGGCTGGGGATAAATATTCAAAGAAGATGAAGTCCTTCTGTTATTATGGAGCATGCAAACAAAATAATAAGTTAGCAGACAAATAAATAATTGCAAATGTTTAAATAACTATAAATATAAAAATATAGAGTTAACCCTTCCACAACATGGGGTTTAAGGTGCTGATCCTATGAACAGTGAAAAATCCATGTATAAATATTGGCTTCCCAAAAACTTAGCTACTAATAGCTTACTACTGACTGGAAACCTTACCAATAACAAAAACTGTCAATTAATATATATTTTGTATGTAATATATAGTCTATACTATACTCATAATAAAGTAAACTAGAGGAAAATGTTAAGAAAATCATAAAGGATATATATTTACTGTTCATTAAGTGGAAGTGGATCATCATGAAGATCTTCATCCTTACTGTCTTCACGTTGAGTAGGATGAGGAAGATGAAGAAGAGGGGTTGGCCTTGCTGTCTCAAGGGTGGGAGAGATGGTAGAAGATCTGTGCGCAAGTGGACCTACAGTGGATAAAAACCCATGTTGGTCAAGGGTCAACTATATATCATAGACAGAAATATATATGCATAAATATCATAATAAATGTAAAAAAGCACATGCAGCAGGAATAACAAGACCTGCTTCAGGTATGTGGTCATGAAAGGCATCTCAGAGAGGTAACATTTAAGCTGATAAATTAAGTAGTGGTCTCCAGAGAGAAGACCCACTGAAGAAAGATGTTTCAGAGACCTACTAAGATATAGAGAAAATGTTAACCTCTATTGATATTTTTAAAACAATAAAATAAGAAAAGTTAAATTCTACTAATATCTACTGATGTTCCCTCTCTTTCTTCCTTGCTATGCATTTGTCAGATGACCACAGGTCACACAGTTTGAGTCTCTGGAGAGAGAAAATGGAATTCTACAATGTCAAGGGAGAAAGAAGACACCAGCACCTCACTTGTTCTTTCTCTTCCCATGACAGTAATGTATAATGCTGCATATAACAGTATATATAAGGGCCTGGTTAAGCAAACTTTCAGATTATATTATCTAGTTTTCAATAAATGAAGACTGTCAAAATTGACAGACAGCTTTAATAGTTTCTTCCAAAGAAACCATGGAAAAGAAAATAATCATAATAAGGCAAATCTAAGCAACAATAAGAAAACAGCAACTGAGACATCTATGTTTAGTATAATATCTTCTTATGCTTCTTTATGAAGTTAAATAATAGTCATATATACATGACTTAGAGCGTAAATTTATACCAACTATCATTAACAATGAAGCAAAATAATTATTATTTTATCTTTAATACTTACCTTATGCATTTATATTTGTATATATTTCATAATGAAAATAATACATTAGCAAAGGAGTACTTGTGTATATTTTATACATAAATATAGCTAAATTAGTAGTACGGTTTCAATGTTTTGTTTTGTTTTGTTTTGTTTTGTTTTTGAGATGGAGTCTTGCTCTGTTTCCCAGGCTGGAGTGCAATGGCACAATCTTGGCTCACTGCAACTTCCACCTCCCAGGTTCAAGCAATTCTCCTGCCTCAGCCTCCCGAGAAGCTGGGATTATAGGCACCCACCATCATGCCTGGCTCATTTGTTTTTGAACTCCTTACCTCAAGTGATCTACCCACCTCAGCCTCCCCAGGTGTTGGGATTACAGACATGAGCCACCATGCCTGGCCAGGTTCAATATGCTTGTCCCATGATAGAGAATCAAAAATATTTGACTACTATGGATGTAAGGGTTGAGAAGCAATTAGCCATGTGACAAGCAGGGAAGTAGACAACTTGGGCAGATGGAATGGTATCTGCAAAGGCCTGTTTGAAGAACTGAGGAAAATCCCGTATAGCTGGGGTGCGTACCATGGAGAGGAAAAGTGATGGGAGATGAAATGGAGTGACAGGAAAGAACAGGTTCACAGAGGACCCTGGAGTATAGTAAAAGATTTATACTTATAGTAAAATTACCAAGACATTTAAGTGTTTAAAACTGTGATGGAATGATGAAACTTAAGTTTAAGTTTTAAGAAAATTTATTTGGCTGTTATTGGATGATGCAATAATGCTGGGTAGACATGGAAGTGAAACAACCAGTTAGGAGACTGGTATAGTAATTCAAGCAAGAGATTATTTTGTCATGAATTAATGTAGTGACAGTATAGATGAAGACAAGCAGATAGATTTTAAAAACATATTGGGTATTAATTCAACAGTACTTGCAGACGGATGGAATGAGGGTGGGAGGTTGATGAAGAGAATGAAGAAATCAAGAAAGTTTTCCACGTTTCTTGCTTGAACAACATAGTGTAAGTTGGTATATTTATTAAGAAAAGGAGTGGGTTTGATGACAGAATCAAGATTTCTGTGATAGGAATGTTAAGTTTGGCATTTCTATGAGAAATTTAAGAGATGATGGTAATCAGGTGGTTGGATATACATGTTGTATCGAACTCACAAGAGAAATACCATTGGCTGTCCTTAGCTGTTAGTACCTTCAGGGTAAGATCTAACATTTCTAAAGCTTTAGGACTTAGCTTATTACAGTGTCAGGTACTGAGAAAATATCTATTGAATCCAGGAGTTTGGGAGAAAAGGAGTAAAGGGAAAAATACTTAACTAGAATTTATAGGTCAAGGTGGCAGCCATTGTCCCAGCACCTACTAGACATAGACCTTCTATGGCTAATGGTACAGTCATTCTCAACTGAAAAGGGGCAATTAGTTATTTCAAAGTCAATGACAAAAGAAAAATGCCTTAATCAGTTCTGGGACCAGCTCTAAAAATCCTGAGGCAAAGTACAGTTGCCCCTTGGATCAGCCCCTTGGCCTTTTATCTTTGTTCTGGAAATTGGGGCTGCCAAAATAAAATGTTCAACACAACAGTGAAGGAGTAAATCCATTTGTTATTTATTTTTGCTACAATTTGAATATCAGGTAAAAAAAAATTTTAAATCCATTAGAAAATTTAAGGAAGTAATTGAATATAAGTTTTAAAAATTCAATAGTTTGTTCCCCTATATAACAAACAAACAGTATTAATTAGAAATATAAATACAAAAAGTATTCAATTCATCATGAGCCTCCCCTACTAAAATAAATTTAAGACTAATCTTCATAAAAAATGTTTAGGAATAAAGTAAATAAAACCTATAAAACTACACTAAGAAATATAAATTAAGATTTAAATAATAGGGAGGCAGATTGTGTTCCTATACTATTATTATCTCAAGTATTTCAGGACTATAAATTCTTCCAAATTTTGGTATAGGATAAAGAAAATGTCAGTGAAAATCACAATAGAGTTATTTTTGGAAATTGGTGAAATCACTTAAAGGTTTATAGTGAAGGATACATGTGTGAGAATCAATGACCAGTGGGTAAAGAACAGTGAGAGGGGAGGAGCAGAGTTTGTGGCCCATGGGAAAATTAGAAGGATTAGGACAAGATAAGGTCCCTCTTTATGCAACAAGTGTATCTACCCTCTCTGTAGGTGTTCAGTACCACCCATCTATCTAATAAGCATCCAAGGCCAGTTTCAGAATTTCCATTTAACTGTACCATCCATTATAACAAAATCATTCAATGGCATCTAACCCATTTTTCTAATAATTTTTTAAATGGCTGATTTCTCACTAGACTATTTTTTCATATTTATATTTCTACTGTCTAATACAGTGTGTCATACATTGAAATTGTTTCACAATATTTCTCATGAACAAATGAATAAATGTTCTGGAGATCCTAGTACCTTACTGCTGTATTCCTGGATCAGGATTTTGTTCAGCCAATATTTATTACTAATAAATTAGCACTGACTAATGCTACGAGAGATACTAGAGAGCCAAAAATCATTCCATTGATGAGAATTATTAAGCTTCTTCAGGGAATTATTTCTAGTACCTCTGAGTATAGATTATTTGTTTCTCCAAACACCTGAATATCTATTTCTCAAAGCTCTGACATTTTACAGAGATCACATAAGAAAAGTCACCTATGATATCCAACCTGAGTTAGAGTCCTGGCCATGGTGTGACTTAAAAGGGACCCTCAAGCTTAATAGCTCCTGTGTTTTCTAGATGTATAAGGAAATGTGTCCTTGTTTTACTCACAAAAGTATTTTTTTTAAAAGATCTCAAGAATGTGAAAGTTTGAAATGATAAAAAATGTTCTAATATTTCTTCACAGCTGGAAATCTGGAGCAGGGTTTTACTACCAACCTCCCTCTTCCTGCATTGACACAAGAACAGGAAGCTCTTGCTGCTTATTACCACTGGTTCATCAGGCAGTCAATTGTAAGGCCATAATGGATAGTTATTGATTGGTGTTCATTTTCAAAATTATTTGAAAATCCTGACAGTTCATTGTCTATCTGTGAACTTTGTAACTCAAAATGCTGTTGAATGAACCTCACTTAACTGCAAAAGGAGCTTGGTTGTCTCCGCTTTGTGCTATATTCACCAGTGAGCTTACAGTCCAAAAGTGAGCTCATAGTTCAAGTTCTGAGATTGTTGTACATTCCCTAGCCCAAATGCCCTTTCACACCACACACACACACACACAGAGACACACAGACACACACACACACAGAGACACACAATTTTTTACAAGTATGCGCCAGCCACTGTATTGGATATTAGGGATTTAAAATAAAGTGGACTGCAACAGCCCCTGTTTCTGTGTTGGTCCATGTGGACTGTTCTCCACATAGCAGCCAAAGTGCGTGTTTGAATGTGAAAAAGTAAAATCACATGCCTCCCTTGATCAAATCTCTGCAATGATTTCACATCAATCATGGCCAACACATTCCTACCTGAATTGGCTCCTGCCTACCTCATTTCCTAGTACCCTCCTCATTCATTCCGTTCCCATTACACGAACTTTCCACCTTTTTCATGAACCTATCAAGCTTCTCCACTCCAGATGCCTGCATTTACTGTACCCTCTATTTGTAAATCTCTTCCTCACATTTCCATATGGTTTGCTTTCATACATCTCAACTCAATTATTTCCTCAGAGAAAATTTCCTGACAACTATTTCAAAGTAGCAACATCACCACAATCACTTTCCAGGCTCTATTCTGCTTTACTTTTCTTCAAAATACTAGCAGCAATCTAAAATTATGTCACACATTTGTTTATTGTCCATTTTACATCTCTATAACATAAACTTCATATAAGCATAAACTTACTTGACTTGTCAACACCTACATCCACAATGCCTCATGCCATAGTTGCTCAATAAATATTTTTAAATGAATGAATGAATGCCTAAACCTTGTCCTTGGGGAATTTCTAGTGTGTACAGACACATAAATAGGTAATTATTTCTTTTAAAAAATGCAACAACTCTGTCAGATATGTATTATTGTTTGTCTTCAAGAGGTGAGGAAACAGGCTCAGAGAAGCTAAGTAATTTTCTCTGGGTCTATCAGCTAGTAAAGTGATAAAATTCAGATTTAAGTCAGTAACTATATCACTGATAATGAATCTACCAATTTCTTCTGAATAACAGAGTAATCTTTCAACTAAGTTAATGTAGAATTTGCTTATCTCATAGAAATTTTCCATTTGTTTGATTGGCACATAAATTTTAGCAGTTGCCCATATGTACATATTTTATACATCAGATGCAATCTTCTATATACAAAACAAAAAACATATTTAGGAAGACATAACAAAAAGTCTTCTTATAATCTGAAATAATAAAAAAAATTGGAAGTATCTTGAAGACCCAATATCAGAGAATTGGTATTGTCAGTTGTGGCTATTCATTAAAGTAGCATGTTACATAATCCCTAAAGGTTACATTTAAAATTTTTATCAATAACACAGAAAATTCTCCCAATCCATTATTTAGTGGAAAATGTATATTATAAAATTAAATGCAAGATGTGAACTTCTGGCCGTGACAGCTTGTGTCAGACTAACCTTCCCACAAAGAACAACTTTCTATAGTTGCTAGATAAAATACAAAAACAGTGATTTGAGGGAGATTAACTAAGGTATCCAAGATGTGACAAACTAAGATCTAAGAGAAAAATGAAAGGAACTGAGATAAACTGTATGTACATTTTTGCCACTTTCTCCCCTTGGACCATTTGCCAATTTGCAGTGAGGACATAGGATCAACAAATAAAATGGAAGAGTAAATATTATGGCAGTATTAATCAGTGAGGAAAACAAAATCAATCAAATTTTAGGCTTACCAATGCAGTCAGAAGTTAAAGGACCAAGACTGTGGTGAAAAGAAAAACAGAAAACTGAACCCAGCATTCTGAACACAATTTCTTCTAGAGGCATTTGCCAGTGTCAAAGTGTGTATAGACATTATAAAACACCTTCTAAAGAGCTAGAAAGCTAAACAGATTTTGTTAGACTCATGGTGCTGGTAAGATAATTAAACTCCAAGGAGAATGGGTTTTGGTAAACCATTCACAGCCTCAAATTATCTTATTCCATGATTAGAGTGAGGTAATCTATTCATACAAAAGAAGAAAGATCATTTCAGAAGGAAGAGAGAATCATCCAACGACTTCAAAATTTTTAAAACAAAATGTCTAACATTCGATCCAAAATTACTAGATATGCCAGGACACAGTATCAGATGACCTACTGTCTTACCCTAAAAGACAATAATTTGCATTAGAAACCTAAAGGCAATCTTAATCTAAAGGTCATCTAGCAGTTAGACTTATCTAACATGGACTGTAAATAACTATGTTTACCATGGTTAAAAAGTAGATAAATATGTGAAGAATTCTAGTAAAGAACTAAAATTTATAAAGATAATCAAATAAAAATTTGAAGATTGAACATAAAAGAAGACTGCTTTAATATAAGAGAAATCAGAAGAGAAATTAATGAACGGCTCATAGGTTAATACAAAATATACAGATTAAAGCACAGAGAAATAAAAATATATAAAGCATCACATGTGAGAATGCTGAAGAAAATTAATACTCACAAAAATCAAGTTTCAGAGGAGAGAAAAGAGAAAATTAGCAGAAACAATATTTAAAAAGATACTAGCTGAGAATTTTCCAGAACTGTTAAGGAATGACAAGTCATAGATTTGGAGAGCCCTATAAACCTGAAGTAGGACAAACATAAAGAAAACATATGAGCTATTTTAAAAAGAAAAGGGGGGAAATGGGAAAGGAAAATAAAAATTGGGACGTCACAATTACTAAGCCAAAGAGAAAGGTCAAGCTGTGAACTGTGTCAGGCAAACCTGCCTCCTATTTTATTCCTAAATAAGATAGCTACCAAAAAAAAAAAAAAAAAAAAAAAAAAAAAAAAAAAAAAAAAAATAAATATACCAAAAACACAAATTTTGCAAAGAGAAAATAGAAAGGGGGTA